>JAVQJS010126957.1:0-14075 GCA_036024795.1 Galaxias rostratus | reverse complement strand
CCTAGGGTGCACCCGGTAGCAAAGGTCCCGGGGGTGTAACATGAGTGCGTGGCTCTACAGTAATTCAATGTTCCGCCCCCCCTGCCACAACCCCCCCCCCCCCCCCCGGCTTGCCTTTTAGAATCGAAATTCAGAAGAACCATGAAAGGAACCACAAGTTATAGTCAGCTTAGTGCGTGTTGATGTTGGGTCAATGACTTAAGGTTAAATGAGCTTGGGTAAAACTTGAGTAGTGTTTACAGGGGTAAAGGTTTTGAGGGGGGGGAAGCACAGCTGATTCCACTTATTGAGTGTGTTAGTTTTCTTGATATTGAGGTATGGTTTCGGCTGTGCACCAGCATTCCACTAAGTCTGAGTGACTTCTCGCCAGAGATTGCAGTTCAGTAGCATATTTGTAATATTGCTAAACTCGGGACAGACATTCAACTGTGAGTTCTTTCCAAGGCTTAATTGACGTTTATTTTCTCATAGGGTCCAATTGGGGTGCGCGGAGAGTTGGGATTGCCAGGACCTATGGGTCTGCCCGGCCCTCAAGGACCAAGCGGGATGTCTATTCCAGGAGAAGTTGTAGGTGTACACCCACACAAACACCAACGGCAACCTCAGCAACCAACACTACGTTTTTAGTGGGAGACTTGCATTAATGCCTCCCTGCTCGAACAAACCAAATAGGGAAGAGTTTTGCCATTCAATATGCGTGGAATTTACCAGCTGCAGAGTATTTGTGGCAGAGGCTGCATTCCTTCATGTCTGGGGGATAACTGCGATATCAGAGGCCTTTAAACCTCCTTATCTCAATGCTGGGTCATAAATCAGCTAATGGGATTTCCTCCCTTGGACCCATACTCTGAGGTACTTACTTTGGGCTAAAACAGACATGTGCAGAACACCTCCTAAAACACAGTGTGTTTATGCTGGAACCCTGCAGTAGCACTACGTTGGCCCTGAGGACCAGTTCTTTGGACTGTCGTCTAGTGGTTAATAAGTGTCGAGTGCTCAGGATGTGTTCTGTTTGCCCACTCACAAAGTGCATCTCCTTTAACTATGCATTTGCTTTGCGCTACAGGGCCGCCCGGGACCGAAGGGAGATCCTGGTGACTCTGGGCTCGCTGGACAGAAAGTGAGTGCTCTTTTGGCTACAAGCTACGACTGGCTTTCTGAAAGTACCTCTGCCGATCATTCACAGTATACATGCTACTACTCTGGCCTCACTCCATGTGGCAAGCCACAGACACTCTTTCAATAAGAGAGCTCTCACAAACAGGCCATAACTAAGAACACGTTGACACTCACAATTTTTTTGAATTGCTCTTGACAAAAAGAATTTGGAAAACAAGTCACTCGGATGTGCTGCCCTGCGTAACAAGAGCCCGATGTCCCCATGGTGTCTTCCTCTTTGTGTTGCACTGTATTCTTAGAAGGATTTGAGAACTTAGTAAAGAACAGTGTGGAAAATCAATTGTCATTCAACTACAATGTATATTTTGGATATACTCTTTTTACAGCTTTGATTGTCATCACTGTTGGGGGGTTGACAGATTTGACTATTTATAAGGAAAATATACCACACCTTTTGATAATATCCAGCATTTCAGGAGAGATATACTTTAATAACACTGCCCTGTCAATCAAGATGTTGTTTAGATGAGTCCTCTCATAGACTTAGACTAAAGCAATTGTCCTCTTACTGATCTTCAGATGTTCATTGGGTAACTTCTACAGCAAACAAATATAACATCCCCATTGGGTGGACATGCTCGATAATTAGATACATTTTCAGTTCAACTTCAAATCTACAATTGAATTGTTGGTAGGTTGCAGGTGACCATGTTGGAGCAGATGCTATAGAAACATGCATTTAATGACTTGCAGAGTACGCAGACCTGGTTTATAATGGCCAATAAAACGGATCTGGAATATATTATGTTCCCTGTAAATCTTATGCCAAAGCATCAAAGGCGAGAGAGGATTGACAATAAAAAAAAAGTGAGCAGGGTTTCAGACCAAAATGAGAAATAAAAAGAAATTTACCGTTGGACGTCTGGAAAAACTGGTGGTGTAACAAACGTGTTTGAGTTGGTTTGTCAAAGGCAGTTGACCTTTGCTTAGGTGGTTTGTGAGAAATCAAGTGCATTCTGAATTGGTATGGTGTCTGTCTTTTTCCCAGGGCCCACCTGGGCCACCTGGTCCCATTGGCCCAATCGGACCAGCTGGAGTGAGGGTGAGTACAGAACTATTTACCATTCGAAAAAAGCCCTAACCTGTGCAATTTCAGTTTACAATTGTTCTAACTTTTCCTTAATTTGTGGCCACATCCTGTCAGGGACCTCAAGGAAAGGAAGGACAAACAGGATCCAGAGGCCCAGCAGGTCCCATGGTATGTATGCACGTTCAAGTTCACGGTTAGTGTTTTGTTGAGATGTCGGCATGGATACGAATGGAAGCTTCTGTTGAAACATACCGCATTGGCGCTGACTCTATAATAACATTTATAAATGAGGAATTCTTTCCTACACTTTGGTAGGCTAGACTATGAATTGTTTATAACTGAAAATTCAGATTCTAAACAAATTTTGTTGACATTTTTCCTGTTGTTTCTTTCTAGGGAAGCCCTGGATCTCCGGGAATGCCAGGGGCTCCAGGGCAGCCAGGAAAGCCTGGGGACACTGGCACACATGTAAGCACCAGTAGCGAAGTTACACGGAAACACGCTGCTGGAAATTCAGTAAGAGTAAATGTCTCTTGTCTTTTCTATTGTTGCAGGGAGCCACTGGTAGCAAAGGAGACAAGGGCGAGAGAGTAAGTAAACTGCAAAAAAGAACCTGGATTTATATTCTGGGAAGGTTGCAAATAGATTTGAAACCAATCCTCTGTGTTTCTAGGGGGACTTTGCTCCTCAGAACATGATGCGCTCCATTGCCAGACAAGTCTGTGAGTCGCTAGTAAACGGTGAGTGGGCCCTTTATTTGAACTATATTTGGAAATAGTTCTGCCACCTTTGGGGAAAAACCTGACTCTGAACAGGCAGTTTGGCTTTCAATGAAGGTTTGCTGTTTTTCTGAACGCTCATTTCCTTCTTGCCTGTCAGGACAAATGAGTCGGGTCAATCAAATGCTGAACCAGATCCCCAACGGTTACCGCAGTAGCAACAGCCCAGGTCCTGCTGGACCCCCCGGTACTCCTGGCAACCAGGGTCCCCGCGGAGAGCCGGGCCAGACGGGCCGAAGCGGGTTCCCCGGAAGTCCTGGATTACCTGGATCTCAGGGCGAAAGTGGTATGCTCACATTACATCTAATGGAAGGTCTTCCAATAATAGATAGTATGTTTTCTTTCATCAGTGCTAAGAGTTATAATCATGCAATGTGGAATCATCTAATACTTATAGTTTTGTGGCTGCAGAAACTAGTGTCTTCCTCACAACGTATTGGTCCCCCATTGCGTCTGCAGAATCGATCACATTCCTTTGTGTTACCTCTAAATGTTCTGAGCACAGCTACTTGTGTTTGTCGGCGAGCTGTAGGGCCTGATGCAGTCTGTTTCTTTCAGGTGCTCCAGGACCAAAGGGTGACCGAGGGACCTCAGCGATTGGACAGAGAGGACAGAGAGGACCACCCGGTACATTTACATCCTTTTTAGATCGAGAAACAAAATGAATGGTGGTAATAAAAAAACTCCAACTCTACATCAGACTTTGAGATAGAGTGAATTGTGAGTTGTTTCTGATCTAGGAGCTTGCTTTGACTAACAGTAAAAAGAGAATAGTGCTCTTCCCCTAGAACAGATCAATTTGCTTGCTACTGCTGTGGTCTAGACTCTGGAGTTGTGGCCTGAAGCTGTGCTTTGGACAGCAGTAATGTAATTTATTAAGCACAGCTGCCAGAGTCTTTCCTGTTTTACACCATGCATTGTGGGGAATTTATGTAACTTTAGCAGTAGGTGTCCTCATACACGCAGATGTTGAAATAAATATTCTGTCCTTGCCGAACTAAACATTAATTGCTGCACACAAAGATGACAGTATAGTTCAGAACTGAACCCGGCGGCCTCCATTCCATGACAAAACAAATACTATCTTAGTTTAGAAGAATTGGATAAAACAAATAAAAAGAGTAAAGTGTAATAAAATATTTTTTTACTATATGTTTCAAAAGCCAAAAAACACAGGAAACCAAACATGATCATTCATACTCCTATTTTTTGTAGGACTTAGAGTTTTCAGAGCATGACTTTGACACAGAGACACTGTGGTGGATGAAAGCGGTAAGAGACATGATCCTAAAAAGTCTGACTGGAGTCCTATAAGTTAAAACCCTGGGCCTTCCATCAAAAACACTTGCTCCTCCCAACGGGATGGAGAGCAGAAACGCTAATATTGCCTCTTTATCCCTGTGTAATACTGTACATACACTTATGCTGGAGCGGCAGGTCTCACAGGAGAGGACTTCCACCATGACAGAATGTAGAAGCAGAGGATGCGTATTAGCTAAAGCCAGCAGGTCAAGACATGGAAACTCTGTGTATGTGGAGGAGAAGGAAATGCCCCGGATTAAGTCGGGGAGAGCTAGGGACGCTGTGAGTCATTGCTCAGGAGATAATCACATTGGTGTGGTGAGGTCTTCCTCTCATTGATTCATTCACAACACATGCTCCGAGGAGCTGGGTTGGAACCTCGAGTAAGGGAAACTTTCCAAACTGGCTTTATGAACGTCTAGACTAGACGGAGAGGGGAAAAAAAATATCAGTGAGCCCCCTTTTTTTATACCTTATGTGTTTTTGTGGTATGTCCCAAATATTGTGGCAGAAAAATATCACAAATTCGCACACGCATGATTCCTGATTGAGATTAGAGGACGATGCTGCTGAGGTTTAATCCTGATTGGATGTTTGCTATGATATTTCCAGGCCAGCCAGGCGAGACCAGAACAGGCCCCGCTGGCCCCCCAGGCCCCTCAGGAACCCGTGGCCTTCCTGGCCGCCAAGGCTTCGCGGGGATTAGAGGACCACCTGGCCCTCCCGGCTACTGCGACTCTTCTCAGTGTGCCGGCATTCCTTACAATGGACAAGGCTACAGAGGTTTGTAAACACATGTTGCATGACCTGCATGACAATTCTGTAAGGGGATAATGCACGGTATACATGCACAGCTAGTTTTGTTACTGCAACATGGCGTAAGTTAGAAAACTGAGCTGGTACTGACAGCGCTTCAGATTTTCTACCTTTTTAATGTATTCCGTCGTTAAACAACTGACCTCTATCATCCTCTCTGACCTGTTTCAGGTTCAGCATAGTAATCTTTCTAGATCTCCTGTGCTGCTTTCACTTTGAATTCCTGAAAAGCCCGGTTTCTGAGATACTTGCTCACACGCTCTAGAGCTGTTTGAGGATAACCACAAAGGATGTGATTAACACACTATGTTGAAATAAACAGCAACAAAGTGGACTGGTACTAACAACGTCTTAGAGCAACTAGAACACACAACGGTGATGGCAACAACATAGTGGCCTGTGCACATCTTGAAGCCAAAGACCAAACAGACAAAGAACTTCCATCGGGTGGAGGAGCATGTACAAAAACACAAACAAATACTAACAAGATGGATCTGTAGTAGAGAATCAACACCACCACCGCCACTGCCACCATCAGCAATATTGTTGACATGTTTACTCTTTGGTGATACCTGTAAATAAACTAATTGTGCCTTGTAAATGATGTTTGAACCACATCTACTAAATTTAGTTTAACACATGTAGTACGCTTGTGCCTTGTAACCTGCTGCTTGCTGAATGCCAACCCGAATGCTTCTTTTTTTCCTGCCTCATCCTTGGTAGTGGCATTCCAAAAAGGCTTTTCTTGGGGCCAAAGTGAACTGCGTGCTTTTGATACATGTGACCCAGGTGGTTTCTGATTTCTGTTCTCTATTCACGCAGTAACAGTCTCTAAGTTTTCATCTATTTTCTACGGTTGTGGTTTCTTTGTTTGATTTAATTTGATTGTGATTTTCATGTTTCATTTATAATTGAACGAAGCGCAGCCAATCACAATCATTTTCCAAAAAGTATCTAACCCAATTTCCCTATTGTGGCAAGATTGACAACATTGAAAAACAACATGTACACTTGTAAAAATGCCCCAACGTTACAAACCATTTCAACCACTACCAAATATGTCTAGTTCCATCAACAGAGGTGTTGTGTATGTAAGTACAAACTGTAAAATATATGCTGAATTGGCAAAACACTATTTCCAACCAGACCCATTTCAACCTGAACCTGAAACCTACGTAATCCCAATACTTGAAGATGACGAAGTCTCACCAAATGAGCGTCGAAAGAGATCGCTATCAAGAATGAAATTCAAAAGAATAGCATAAGTGGATAGTTATTTTTTGTTTTGCTGTTGATGGGTTCACATATGATATAATTGCTTAAAATGCACATCTTGCACACAAAAAAAAAACGGGTTTGATACCTCAATTTTCTTTGGAAGTATTTTATGGCATATGTGAACTTGCTGAGGGGAGGAAATGAACAATTTTTTTTTCAAGTTGAGAATCTGTAAGCTTTCTATCTTTCCCTTCATTTTGATTTATTTTTGCTTGTAACGTAATGTGCATCAAGTGCTTATAATGTGAAAGTGTTGGACAATGCACTCTTCATGACTAAGCCAACATTGGGATTGGAAAAAAAATGAAAATGATTCAGTGTTAGGAAACTCCACTAGAAATTGCTCTATTTGCAATTACATTTCATCTGCTATGTTTTTTTTCCCATACTTTATTGCTTTATCGTGTACCTTATTTTAACTTTTTTTTTATTTGACTTTTCATTCTTCCAAATCCACCGCTTTTTGAAAGGTTCCAGTTATACAGTTATACATGGCTTCCATTTTGTATCTTGACTAAATATTTATCAGTTTTCTTATATCAAGTCACAGCTGATTTTCCAAAGGTGGAATTGAATGTCTGTGGTGTATATGCAGTGCGTTTTTTATCAGAATATAGTTGTTTTTGTTGATTTATCAGTTTTTTTATGCAGTTTAAATTTGTGTGCAAGACAATGAACATGGTGTTGCCATTTCATGTTTTTACTGCAAATTGTGAATTCCACAGCCTTATTTTCTTATTTATTTCTGAAACAGAAGAGGCATTTTTCAATAAAACTACTGAAAACTTATCCTCGTGTTATTTGATAATTTTGTACATGATATTTAACATGTTATGAATTAATCTGGTTTCAGATTGGTTTTAGATGTCTTATTAAATAGGATAGTTTTTCTCAAGCAATAAGAGTCATACACACCATTGAGCTATTCTTTATTACCAATTTTATAATTCACAATATTGAATCCACAGTTTTAATAACTACATAAATATACACCGTATCTATACAGTGCATCCAGAAAGTTTTCACAGCGCTTCACTTTTTCCACATTTTGTTATGTTACAGCCTTTTTCTAAAATGTATTAAATAAATGTCTCCCCTCAAAATTCTCCACAAAATACACCATAACGACAATACATAATATATTTTACATAAGTATTCACACCTTTTCCATGAAGCTTGAAATTTAGCTCGGGTGCATCCCGTTTCCACTGTTGATGTTCAAGACGTTTCTGCAGCTCAATTGGAGACCATTGTGGTAAATTCAGTTGATTGCACCTGATTTGGATATGCACACACCTATATAATGTCCCTCAGTTGACAGGGCATGTCAAAGCATAAACCAAGCATGAACACAAAGGAATTGTCTGTAGACCTCCGAGACAGGATTGTCTTGAGGCACAAATATCTGGAAGGGTACAGAAAAAATTCTGCTGCTTTGAAGGTTCCAATGAGCACCGTGGCCTCCATCATCCATAATGTTTTATGTTGGATGTTTTGAACCACCAGTCTTTCTAGATCTGGCCTCCGTCTAAACCGAGCGATCGGAGAAAAAGGGCCTTAGTCAGGGAGCTGACCAAGTACCTGATGGTTAAGAGTTTGCTAAATTGTACCTGAAAGACTCTCAGACAATTAGAGAACAAAATTCTCTGTTCTGATGAGACAACGATTGAACTCTGTACCGTGAATGCCAGCAGTCATGTTTGGAGGGACTACAGTGAAGCATGGTGGTGGCAGCAGCATCATGATGTGGGGATGTTTTTTGGTGGCAGGGCCTGGGAGACTGGTCAGGACAAAGGGAAAGATTAATGTTGCAACGTACATAGACATCCTGAATTACATGAAAACCGGCTCCAGAACGCTCTTGACCACAGACTGTGGCAAAGGTTCATCTAGGGCAACGACCCTATGCACACAGCCTAGATATCAAAGGAATGGCTTCAGGGCAACTCTGTGAATGTCCTTGAGTGGCCCCAGCCCAGACTTGAATCAACATCTCTGGAGAGTTCTGCAAATGGCTGTGCACCGTTGCTCTACATCCAACCCGATGGAGCTTGAGAGGTGCTGCAAAGAGGAATGGGCGAAACTGCCCAATGATAGGTGAACCAAGTTTGTGGCATCATATTCACAAATACTTTAGGTTAATTGTTGCCAAAGGTGTATCAATAAAGTATTGTGAAAAGGCTGTACTTATGTACATGCGATTTCTTAGTTATTTATTTGTAATAGAATTGCAAAAAACAAAAAACAAAAATTTCACATTGTCATTATGTATTGTGCGTAAAATTATATATACAAACATATATATTATTACATTAGTTAATTCGAAGTCTGTCTGTATTTCACTGGGCACACTTTTATGTGGCTCTAAACTGAAGAGAAATGACAAATTTAAATTGAAATACATTTGCCCTCCCTTTCTCACCCAGATAGTTTCCTCCTGAATCACTCATGGACATGAAGCCTAACTGCTTAAGTACACAAGTCAGACCAAAGGCTTCTATAATCCACAATCCTCAGGTCACAAGTGATTAACCACATGGAAACAGCTCATCACAGTTTGTTTAACTGCATTTGAAATGATCTCATTTTTGCTAAGTATATGTATGAATCATCTTTGCTACTGGTTACAAGGAAATTAAACGAATCCATGTAGGGCCTGCAGCTGTGGATTTTTAAGTTGGAAAAAAGTCAAGTGAATTGAAGCATTCAATTCCATGTTTGTTGCTAGGTGATGTTCTCAATGTATGTTACAGTATGCTTCATGGGAGATGATTTTGCAAGAACATGTATGAAAATTTACAAAGAGTTTATTAAATAAAGACAGCAGATTTGTGACCACAAGGGACGTTGGCAAAATCTATTATTTTCAGCCTTGCAAAATTGTGTTAAAGCGATAATGCACAAATTAACTTTCCTTTGACAGGTTATTCATCAGATACCAATGTTGCATTTTAAACAGTGTATCATTATTTATCATTTCATAATCAAACAGCAGAGTGTTCAACTAGTTGAGACATTTACTCTCTTGCGTCATCGGGGGTTCTTCCTGAATCTTTTGAACATCCGCCGTTTTCAGCCAAGCCGAGTGCGTTTACTGGTTCAAAGTTTGATTCACGCAATGATCTGTGGGAATTATGGTGTGCAATGTATCATGTACTATTTAAATGAGGGTGGTCAGAAAAATACTTGAATTTCCTTCACATGGATTCTGATATGAATAATTTATTGTGTAGAAAACATCAGGATAAACAGCAATGTATACAGAAACAAGATAAAGCTGAACACAGTAGGCCTTGATTAATTGTAGGGTGAGAAAATATTTTATTGTTGTTTTTATATGGCACTGTGTCATTTCTAAAACTGTAAAACTCTTTTTTTATGATTTCTTCCATCTGAAAGACTTTGAGCCACAAACTGTGCGTCATGTTTGAGCTGGCAGGCCTAACTCTCACATCTGCAGAATATAATCACGTACTTGAATGAGATGCCTCATTTGTCAGGAACATGTTCTTTGATTAAACACAATTGGGTACTTAACCAGTGCTAATAGATGATCAGGGTCTGTTCCAGAGTCTTAAATGTGTTAAATCACTCCATCCAAAGCTAAATATAAAAGATATGTGGCTTGACTGTAAGACGAACGTATGTAATAATTCATGTATTTAATTAAAAATGACAAAATCAGTGGCGAATTGAAAGCAGCTTTGAATGCGCTGTACACTAGCATTTATAATTTGCTGTGAAGTGTGTCAAAAAACTCATCCACTGTCTATGCTTTGGAGGCCCTTGGCAGAACTATAAACTCACAGTTTCCTTGGCCAGAGATGACCTCATGGAAAGAGGCAGACAAAGTCTGGAAGAGGATGTCGTCTGCCACAACTTGAGGTGTTCCATGAGCAGCCACTCCATTTCCTCACAGCTCCACTTTAACAAAAACGATGACTCCACATTCTCACTTTGCTCTTGTCTTGCTCACAGTGTCCTCCAACTTGTGGAGGAGGAACACCTGGAACTCCGTAAAGCCCACATGCCTGGTGGTGGTTTTATGGTATACTGAAAGTCAAAAATGCAAACAAATTGCATCGGAGCACCCACAAAATTACCATCGTATTTTTCAATCAAGATTGAATATTTTCTCCTCTTTACTATCTGTCAACATAATTTGAGCAATTGTGAATTCATTTACAAATAGATTAAACAGCTTATTCTTCGATTCATCCAACGTAAAAAAAAAAAGCACAGCTTCTGAAAATGTTGCAGATGTGTTGCAGAGAATAACTCTTTCATGTCAGTGTGGTAGTCGCATATATATGCTTTAATGAACAAGCTTTTATTTTTTCATTATTCATTATATCATGTGCATATCCATTGTTGTGTTGGCCATGTATGTTGTATCTTATAATTGAAAAGATATGCAGTACACAAAGACTGAAGACGAATGTGCCATGTCCATCTGTGTTGAACACATCTTTTGTAGGCGGTAATACAAACACCTCTGGAGAACATTCAGGGTCAGCCAGCACGTTCTGTTCAAATACAATAAAAAGTGTTTGAACATTGTCCAGCATGCATTCCAAAAGACTTGGACTGGGATGCGGATGCAACGCCTATCAATGTCCTCAGTGTTGTTATGGTCATCAAAACAGCCGAGCTTCTTGACCATGGCTTAAGGGCATGCTCAAACTAATTAAATAAGCGATTGTTTAATTAGTCGCACAGGAAACTAAACAATATAGATAATAATTGTGGCATTCAACTGAAGCCTTGTGATTTTTCGATGACTGATTCAGGACCACAACGTAATAAAACTATTTGTTAGGACTCCATGTTGGATCTCTGTACAGCAACCATAACAGTCAGCTGAGACTCTGCCCACAGACAATGTATCCTTAATCTTTAATGCATGACATGTCGCCAATACAAAACTCTTGTTAATGAGCCAATGTAAATGTGAAGTTTCCATTTAAAAAAGAAAAGCCTATCAAGCTTCTAGCGAATAGGTTGTTTTACAGTGCAACTACAAGAGACAGCCAAACACCGATATGCCATTTTTCTAAACCAACAGCTTGACCAATAGTAAGCACTGTTTTATCCATTGTGGACATACCTATACAAAATGCTTTCCTTGCGACTGGACAGGCAAATTGTTTATCTGACTGTTACTTTGTGAGATCTGGCCAGCTGGTATCAGAGTTTCTTTAGAGGTACCTTTTGACATCTCCAAACAGAGTGAAGACGTTCCACTTCCAGCTCTTCTCGGTGAAAAATTGCATTTCCTCCAGACCAAGACACAAACTGATTGATCTAGGTCAATGACATCATGAAGTTAGTCTTGTGTGAGAGCTTGAAACACACTGTTCTCATTAGCACTGCATTGGGGCCAACAGTGTTGATTCTATCAGGTGATATTTTAGCTAAGGACAGATGGGGGCTAATCTATACAATAAGTATTCCAGTTGAAAAACAGACATTCTATATGCCTGTCATTCTGGTGACAAATGACAATCATAAATCATGAATCACATTCATAAAAGTCCTTACTATTGGACCAGGCCATCTTAATGGGATTGATGTGGAGCAACATTTAGATGCTGATTGGATTGCTTATTTTTGGTTTGGCCTTTAGAGATGTGGTGCCCTTTGTCAGTTTGTCATTCAGTCATTGAGCGCCAACTTATTCACTAGGAAACAGGATGAGTAATGTCCTCTGTGTTGAGAGCACAATGTCATACATGGTATTCATTGCCCCTGCTTGCTTAGAATATGAGCCAGGCACAGTCTCACAGATCATGTTTGTTGAGATGGAAACTGAAAATCTTTGCATTATAGCTACAGATGTTCTCAATTTATATTGCAATACATTGTTAGATAGGTTAATCATTCTCTCTGAAGTAAAGTTGAACCCACAGACAAAAGAGCTGTAACTTTCAGTAAAGAAAGGATGACCATTACTGAGAACTTTTATCTGCAGTATATTTGGAACTGAGGGGTGATCGAGAACAGTAACTGATTGCTGTTTGCGGCTGTTAATGTGTGTTCAAGTTTACTGCTCATATACCGTGGACACAGCACAGCAGCTTAAATAAATGCAGAAATTAAACAAATAAAGAGCTCCGCATTCAATTGTTAAAAGCCAAGTGCGTTGTTGAGAAACATTTATAGCCTGACATACTATGAAGAAAGAGCATTTTACATTCCGATGCGATCATGTTGTTGAGACTCAAATGTAGAAACGGTAAAAAAAGGTAAGCAATCTGTTTCCTCATAAAACTGGTCAATCTGGTTTCATTGCCTTGGAGTCCCATGGTTTACATTTCTACCTAACAATGAAGAGCAGGGGTCAGTCCCCCAAAGAATCGGTAGCTGGGTATCATGTGCTGGGGAAGCTAATAGAGTGAATAATGGTCTGGACAGATGTTGACATTACAGAGTAGGTGCCAGGCTGCAGCTAACTAAATGTGCCTGAGACCATTTCCTTTTGATTAATGAGTAGTGGAAAAGCCTCTCCTCAGTCCAAGGCTCATTAGTGAATCACTGGTGAGGACATCGAACACTTGGTGCTCTGACTCACCTCTATAATAGAAGCTGCCTTCTGGAACACATAGACCTTCACACGGTGAACTGCAAGCGTCAGATCCTAAAAGTAGAAACTATTGTGGGAAACTCAGAAGGCCTATGTGAAGAAAACGCCTGTTGTGTCAGTATGGTTTCCCTCCAGAAATAAAGGTTAGCTTTTTTTTTTATATCACAATCTTACAGGCTCCCTGCTGCATTACCTGGTCTGTGGTACATACCTGCCATAATCTCAGTATTTCATGTGCACTTTGTTGTTGAAAGTTGGTGAAAGTACGTGAAGAAGTCCTTGTTTGCCTGGAGATAGATGACATTTTTGGGCTTATATCAAAGATGCACCATACTATTGTGGCTACCTTTTCTTGACCATACACCAAACAAGCGTTTCAAAACAACCATTCAGTAATTTTTTGTCCCTTTCTGTTCCATAAAAAAAATTCACATTGAGGGCAATCCCGTGGTATTTTACACGGTACTCCTGAATGGAAATATCCTCGTCATGTATTCTATAAGGCTGAGAACCTGAAGAGCTATTGTTGTGGATTCATTGCTGAATCATATAGCATTGTCCATGGCAGTGCAGCATTAGAGATGAACTTTCCTTATTGTAGTAAAGTAAAGTCCCTTGCTCCATCCAGTCCCTGTTATTCTTCACTCCTTTCCTACAGTGCCTCCCTGGCGGCCATCTGGTCTGCATTTTCAGATGCTCACTGTAGCGTTTCCACGCCAGGCTAGACAAGAAGAGGGGAGATTTCAGCAGATGTTTTTGGTTCCAGCCCAACTTTTCATCTTACCCTGTGTGCACAACAGTTCAGATTCAAACAGACATGGCACAACTGAAACCCTGAAACTGCATCTTTAGATATGTTTTCACTTATGACTGTCTGACAATTACTGCCCATGGCTGCCCCCTGAATGTACCTAATGTACCGTAGAGTAGCTACATTAAATTCTATAGGCATAACCTTTTACTGTGGTCAGAGGAAGTTGTTAATCTTGTGTTCACAGAATCTTTGTTGACCAAATATAATTCTGCTTACTCCTCACTGCTGATTGATTTTCAGAAGTTTCTATGTAAATTAAATGTATTGCCTACAGAGTACCCCCCAATAGATGTG
>JAVQJS010126919.1:0-18981 GCA_036024795.1 Galaxias rostratus | reverse complement strand
AGAGGGAGACAGAGCGCGCGAGAGCGAGAGAGAGAGAGAGAGAGAGAGAGAGAGAGAGAGAGAGAGATAGAGAGAGAGAGAGAGAGAGAGAGAGAGAGGAAAGGAGGGTGTGCTGTTTGGATGAATTCCACTGATATCCGCTTGGTTTTTCTCCCTCTCACACAGCCGGCACGGTCGTCATCCGACAGCATCTGTTCCAGACCAGGTTCCAGCATACCTGGCTCCCCGGGTCATACCATCTATGTAAGTTCTAGAGGGAGGGGACCCCAGGCCATACTATCTATCCAAGTTCTAGGGGAAGGGTACCCCGGGTCATACCATCTATCCAAGTTCTAGGAGGAGGGTTTCTGTACTGTCTGGTACTTCCCTGGGTCATGCCATCTATCTAGGTTCTAGAGGGAGGGTACCCTGGGTCAAACCATCTATCTAAGTTATAGAGGGAGGGTACCCTGGGTGATACCATCTATCTAAGTTCTGGCGGTAGGGTACCCTGGGTCATACCATTATTGAAGTTCCAGAGGTAGGGGATCTGCACTGGTTGGTACTTCTACTGCACTGGAGACAATGGAGTGTAATATTGCCCGTTTTCTTAATTTCCCTTGATGTTTTCCAACCCCCCTGTTCTAGAGTGTTAGATATATGAACACCTAATGAACTGTGTTTTATGTTTCTTTTTACCCACTAGATTAATCTGGTGTGCTTGTAGTAACCTCCTCTTCTGTGTCTGTGTTTGTGTCTGTGTCTTTGTGTGTTTACGTCGCTACGTGTGTGTTTGGGTGTTTCTCTGTGTATGGTGTGTGTGTTTCTCTGTGTACGTGTGTGTGTGTGTGTGTGTTTGTCTCCCCTAGGCCAAAGTAGACAGTGAGATCCTTGATTACAGGGACCTAGCCGCCATCCCCAAAGTCAAAGCCATTTATGACATTGAGCGCCCCGATCTGATTACCTATGAGCCCCTGTACACCACCTCCCTGGATGAGAGGGACGGGAGGCAGAGTGTGGCTGAGGTAAACACACAGTCTGCTCACCGCTCCTCTGTGTGTGCGTGTGTGTGCGTGTGTGTGTGTGTGTGTGTGGTGTGTGTGTGTGTGCGTGCGTGCGTGTGTTTGCGTGCGTGTGTGTGGATAGACAGCAGAATGCGTGCATGATTTTAAGGAATTTGCAGCTTCGAAAACGTCAGCCAGTTTCTTTTCTACTGGCGTTTAATTAAAGGTTTCATGAGGAACTACTGGCATGCACATCATGTGGGGAAAGAGTGGCGAGGTGTTTCAAAATGGTGTCGGTCGTTTCAACGTGTCCACCTGTAGTTTAGTGTCTGCCTGTGTCCACAGCTCCACACTGCGAGGAGAGAGCGGTCCCCCTTGCCGGACGACAAGGTCAGAATTCTACCCGTTCAGTTGGATACATGTTGTTTGGTTGTGCCTCAGTTGTTGTCCACAACCAACCCAACACACTACTCTCTCTTTCAGTCCTCCAGGAACATGTCACCCACCCCATCTGCCGAGGTGAGTCCTACCTCGACCACAAAATCCTTTACGAGTCCCTCCCCACTTTTCGTTGAGAAAATGACCACAGTTCTTTCTCGTTGGCGACAACAGTATCGACACATGACTTACAATGTGTGCATGTGTGTGTGTGTGTGTGTGTGTGTGTGTGTGTGTGTGTGTGTGTGTGTGTGTGTGTGTGTTCCTCCAGGGCACCTATGACCGAAGGGAACGCATTCTCCAGCGCTCCACCAGTCAGGGTTCCATCGGCTCGCCCGTGTACAATCGCCATAGTTACACTCCCATATTGTCCCGGTCCCCGCAGCATTTCCACCGACCAGGTGTGTGACACGGACGCCGGGGAAGTAGCCGATTGGTTGTTTGTAACTCGTCCTCTTTGATGTGTGGGACAGAAATGGAAGGAATTACAGAGGGTCGCTTAAAAACGAGGAAGCTAGTTGCTCCAGTACAGCCAAGGGTCCCCTGTGTCGCAATGCACTCTATTTCAGCTCTCGCCACCCCTCCTCCTCTAAGTTACTGCATGCTTTGTTAGTTAACCTTGAATCGCTCACTCTCCCTCAAAGTCTAACCTGTCACACTGACAATTCCTTGATGAGTGCTCTAATCTCAATCACCTACTGAGGTATATATATCAAACCAAAGGCATCTCTTAAAACCCTAAAAGAAATTTCCTCTTCTTTTTTCCTCCATTTTTAAATTAGGCCTTCCTCCACAGGTGCCTTTGATTGGCTATTGCGCCGACCTGATTCCTGTATATATATATCTGTATCCCTCCCTTTTCTTTTTTCTACCCTCACCCCACCCCCCACCCACCGTACCCCCTTTACCCATACTCCCCGGTCACACCCTCCCCTCGCTGCCCCTCGACACCCGCCTGTTCCTGGGATGGGTCTGCGTGTGTGTGCACCCCGTCCTCCCCCTGTCCTCTGCAGAGGCTTTGACAGGCATGCAGAAGCTCTGCTCCTCGCTGTGCAGTAACAGTGTGGGCTCCAGCCACAGCGACTCCCGCCCCACCTCCCCTTTCAGACACCACTTCCTCCCCCATAGCCAAGGTAAGGGCCCCCGCAACCCAGTCTCCACGGTCACTCGCCCAACCCATCCCCACCACCACCCCACCCCCACGAACCGCCACCTCCATCGCCACACCTCCCCCATACCGCGGCTAGCCCATGGTCATGTGTCTGGTTTCGTTTGCCATACTGGCCCCCATGCATGTTTGAGAATGGCCCCGCGCCGTTCGTGGTACCGCCAAAATAAAAGCTCGTCCGTTTCTCTGGCTCACCCTCTGAACAAACATTCTGCCTTAACGTAACATGCACGGCTTTAGTTACGTCTCACTGCAACATGCAGGAATCATTCAAATGCATGTCTGGTCTTGTTGTAAGCCTTTTGTATGCACCTAGAGTATACTAACGCTTCCATAGTGGCTGTTAGCTAACTACATACTTCGTAAACTCAATCCGAATGTAACCATTGTGATGGCGCTTAAACAGATCGGCCATTTTAATCGTCCGACCATTGAACTGCAGCGGTAGGTTTACAGGAACTGCATCTCTTTAAGCATCTCCCACATATGCTGTGGTGGCTTGGGTTTTAATGTTCTAACAGGATACTCCCATCATCTTAAACAGCTTCGTTGACTGCATGCATCGTAAGACATTTCCTAACCTTAAATGACTTCTCATAGCTCTGCCCTCTGTGTTGCGGTTCCAAACCTGTGACCCCCCCCCCCTCCTGCTTACCATGTGTTCTTGGTTCTTCTCCCCTCGCCCCCTGGAGGCACCGACCCAGCCAGCGGCCGGAGCTCCCCCCTCCCCCTCCGGCCAGACAGCCGGCCGGTCACTCCGCCTCTCTCCCTGACCCCTAAACATTTCCACCTCCCAGGTAGGAGTCGGAGCGCACCCTGTCACTGCTGCCTGTCTGACCACCTCACAGCCGCTGTCTCTCTCTCTTTTTCTTTCTCTCTCTCTCTCTCTCTCTCTCTCTCTCTCTCTCTCTCTCTCTCTCTCTCTCTCTGTCTCTCTCTCTCCCTCCCCTCCTCTCTCTTTCTCTCTCTCTTTCTCTTCCCCCCCCCTCTCCCCCTCTCTCACTGCCTCTCTCTCTCTCTCTTTGCCTCTGTGTATCTTCTGTCTGTGTGCGCATCGTTCTCTAGTTCACCTCTGGGCGAATGCCTGGCTCTTTACCCCTCCTGTGGGAAGGAGCAGCACACAGGACATAGGAACTAAAACTAGTTTCATTGTCACCTGGGAGAACGTAAGGTTTTGAAAAGGTGTTTGTGGGGCATTGATAGAAAATGTAGGGAGAATGCATGATTGTCCTGCATACAACTTGCTATGCTACTTTATGACATTTAAAAAAACACACACACTGTGTAGATTCCTGCTAATTCCGTGTTGTTAACCTTTTTCAGACCAAGGGCTCAACATCTACAGAAAACCACCCATCTACAAACAACACGGTACTTGCACTGCTCCACTGCATGTATGTGTTTAAGAAGAGATAGGTAGAGCTAAAGGTCCGCCATCATCCCATCACCAAGCAGAAACGGCGCACTGTTAGAACTATAGCTGTTCGCTGAGCCCAACCTCTGACCGATACAGTGTGTCACTGCATTACTCTCTGTGTGTTTACCATGTACCCGTCCACCAGTGTCAATGTATGAGCACTGTATGTTTGAAGTCTCTCTCTGGTTCGCACCCTCTCTGGCCACAGGCCCGGCATGACTAGCTAACGACCTCACGCTGCAAAGCGCTCCCAGAGAGCTTTCCTATCCGACTGTCGAGACGTCCTGGAGCGGCATGCAGGTTTCCGTCTCTCTCTGTCTCTCAGGCACTGATGATAAAAAAAAAACAAATCCTGTTGCCGTGGTTGCCACCCTCCCCCCCTCCCACTTCCCTCCCCCGCCACCCTAGATCTCGCCGCCGTAGCGCCCCAGAGCAAGTCGGGCGATGACATCATCAGGTCGGCCACCTTCTCCGCCGCCCACGCCCCCTGGGCAGACGACCGCTCCCAGACGGAGGGGGACCTGTGGCCCAACGTCCCCTCCCGCTCTCTGATAGGTACCGTGGGGGCTCCCCCAGGGCATGCTGCACCTGAGTTGAGTTGCTTGAGTTGCTTGTGTTGGCACCGTGATGCTTCTTGCTTGCGAGAGCCCCTTTTTTGGTGTCTCTCGGCGGGTGTTTCCTGTGAGCGCACAGTCACAACGGTCACAAATGACCCAGACAGAGATTGCTGAGACTGACTTCAAACTGACTTTCCGTCCGTCTGTCCCACCCGTTTGCGCTGTTCTGTGTACATTCGGTCGGACCCTCTATGACAAGAGCAGTCGAGTCTATGTGAACATCCCACACAGTGGACCCAGGTGCCGGAACCAAACTGTGACATTATTGTCCGTCTGTCTGTCAAGTCAACTCTGTCTCTCATTTGTGTTCTCCCAAACCCCCTGTTACCAACATGTCTGTCTCCCACCTCTGTTTACAATGGCATCTGATCTCTGTGAAATATGCTGAGTCATCGCGGTTAACGGATCGACTCGTCATGATGTATCGTTACTGTAGAAGGGTCGCATGCTAACCAGCGAGGTTTAAACGAGGGTGAGAGGTCATGATTGATGAAGCGAGTTCAGGGAGTGGGTGAACGTGTGAGCGTGCGCTTGGCTTGTTTTGAGGTGGGAGTGTGCATCTGTTTCTCTGCCTTCGTATACGTGTGTGCATGTGTGTGTGTGTGTGTGCGTGTTTCTTTAGCTGATCTTTCCCGGGCTGTCTATGACACCTCTAGGGTCGGAAGGAAGACGAAGATCCAAAGAAGAGGAGGAGGAAGAGATTTTAAAAAGAAAGCAAATTCAGGAGGAGCATCTCAACAAGGTGGGCAGACACACCTTCAGACCACCTCACAATAAACAGTGGCAGCACCATTTAGTGTTCCTCATGGTGTGTGTGTTTGTGTGTGTTTGTCTGTGTGTGTTTGTGTGTGGTGTGTGTGTGTGTTTGTGTGTGTGTGTGTGTGTGTGTGTGTGTGTGTGTGTGTGTGTGTGTGTGTGTGTGTGTGTGTGTGTGTGTGTGTGTGTGTGTGTGTGTGTGTGGTGCGCGCGCGCGCGTGTGTGCGCCACTTAGATCCAGTCCGGTTTGGGGAAGCTCATTCTGAAGGAGGAGAAGGAGAAGGAGCAGATCAGGGAGCGCCACCCACGCAGTCTCTCGGCCCAGCGCTACGACTCCAAGCAGACAGAGTGTGACGCAGGTACCCGTCCAGATCTCCTCCCCCCACAACGATTGGCTGACCTCTGCCCTCTGAAAGACCATGACCAGCCCTACAGTTTCTTTAACCAACCGTGGTTTTTTTTCATCAATAGATCCAATTTCCTCCACCAAAACTAACTCTCTGCCCGGCTATGGACGAAATGGACTGCGTAGGGTAAGACCACCTACTGATCACCCTAACAGAATGATAGAATAGACATGCATGTTATCTAGCTGTAATGGGATCTCTAATAGGTGACGAAATGGACTGCATAGGGTAAGACCACCTACTGATCACCCTAACAGAATGATAGAATAAATATGCATGTTATCTAGCTGTAATGGGATCTCTAATAGGTTTATGTGCTGTGGATTATTTTGTTATGTGTTTATTTGTTTGATATTATCGTGTTGTTGTGTTAATGTGTTATTTTATTAATGTGTTCATGTGCTGCTTTGTCAGTGTGTTATTGTGTTAATGTTTTCTTGTGTTAATGTGGTAATGTGTTATTGTGTTAACATGTTATTGCATTAATGTATCAATGTGTTCATGTGTTATTTTGTCAATGTGTTAATGTGTTCGTGTGTTGTTTTCTTAATGTATTGTTTTATTAATGAGTTCATGTGTTGTTTTGTCAATGTGTCAATGTGTTAATGTGTTGGTGTGTTGTTTTGTTAATGTGTTATTGTGTCAATGTGTTCACATGTTTTTTTTGTTCACGTGTAATCGTGTTAACGTGCACACGTTGCCCCGCAGCCCCAGTCGACAGACTTCACCCAGTACAACAGCTATGGAGACATGTGTGGCGGAGGACGAGGTGAGGACACATCTCACAGGAAAGATGCACCGCAATCACCTTGATTTCCCCGTGACAAGGCCGTAGACAGTTGTCAGAACGGATTCGAGCGACTATTCATACTGTGCAATATGCAGGACACTCATACTAGGTCTTTTTGACCGTCTTTAAATAACGGACGACTTTTGGTATGATCTGGTTAACGTTGCGCTACGTTGGCTCTGAACCCATTAACTGTGAGTCTCGTTCTCTGTCCCATTTTGTCTTGCAGAGTTTCAGGTATGTCCCCCCCCCCCACCCCCCATCCCTCATCTGCTTATTCACGTGGCATGCTCCTCCCACCCAGCCTCCATGTTTTGCTTGCCGGGCGGGTCGTGATTGGCCCTCCCCCCTTGTTACCGGATGCATCTCACCCACCCGTGCCTGCGGCTTGCTCCCCCCAGTGACCTGTCCCCTGAAAGCGGCACGGCATGCTCCCGCTAAAGGGGACAGGCGTCGCCTCACCGCTGCCCCAGGTGTCGGGATGACTGCACACTGAGCCACAGTACTGTACATGCAATCTGGAAGCGTCTGTGTATCTCATGATCAATTGTTCCCGTTGTCGGCCCCCGAATGTGGGTTTTTTTTGTTTGTTTTTTTGAGTCGCGCTTATTGTTTCATTTGATTATTCTCTCCGCTTACTTCACGTTGGGGTGTCGAAACATGAATGCACTCTAGCGCCCGCGTAGAGATTCTTGTATCATGCATTTTCGAATAGCTGTTTACAGACTGCACACGGGCCCCCGAGACCCCGGTCTGTAACCTCCGGGGTGTTCGAAACGATTGGCTTCATACCGCCGCAAACACAACGGCCGCCATCAGGGCCATCGGTTGGAGTGGAAGCCATGAGAGTCACGCAGTCCCTGTTCCACTATATTACATGTGTGTGTATGCTCTGTCCTTTAGCACATTAAGGATGGCCGTGCAGCACTTGCCAGAATGGACAGGGGAGTTTCTATGCCTAATATGTTGGAACCAAAAGCAAGTATCCCATTTCTTTACATTGTTGATAGTTGCCTAATAAAACCTAAATTAACCATATTAACACGTATTAACATCTTTTTTGTAGGCACAATTGATGCTTTTGCGTTGAATTGACAAAAATAACTAACCCTTGCATAAACCGACAAACAACCGAAGTGCAACCACTGTTCGAATGCACGCACGACATCATAGGTGCTCATTAAAGCTAAACCTCAACTTTAACTTCCTCAGCACATTCAAATTGGCCTCCGAATTATTTATGGTCAGTCTATAGCATGAAAAGAAACAACGAGATATGCCAGGGATTTGCATCGGTACGGATGATCGCCTATGGTCCATAGAACAGAGACTTCCGTGTGCTATTTAGCATGCTGCAGCAGGAGCTTCTGCGTCACCGCGCGCTTAGCATGCTAGCTCCTCCATGCTCATCCGCACAAAGCTTTGACCTACAGTGGCTGGATACTGTATGTAGCATACAGGGTATAATCCAGCACCAGGCGTCTCATGAAATCAACTCATATCACCGTATGCCGAAGTCTTCGGTGTATACTGTAGTCAAGCACACTGTTGAGCTGTGTGATATGAGTTGAACAGTCATTCAAGAGAACTTCTAATTGCTTATTACTGAGCATTTCAGTCAAGTTCAACTCAGCTAAACATTCTTAATGAACCGACTTTGTTTACCACTGTGTAAGGTAGCAAAAAGACAAAGAAAACCGAGCTGAACAGGGATTCTCTAGAGGACCGAAGACTGTCACTCACCTGTGGAAAATGATTAGTGGTCTATTTTGGATGAATACAAATGGCGCTTAGAATGCACACGCAATGCCCACTGTTATCCTATTCTCACGTGTCCCCGTTTCTTTAAGCACACACCTAATGCATGCGACGACGTCACAAAGTCTGCCAGAACCATCGGCCGTCTCGGCCACTTCCCTCGAACGGCCCTCTCCCCCCGAGGTCGACCTCCTGTCACACTCTTCATGTCCTGACCGCTCGACCGCTAGATCCCCCCAAATGACATGGAACGACTCTATGCACCAAGGACTCCCCCTCTAGTTCTAGACCTCTAATTCGCCTGTGTCTCCCTTTTGAAGGTGTATCCCTATGAAATGCTCATTATAACCAGTAGAGGGCGAGCTAAACTTCCCAGGGAGGTGGACAGAACCCGATTGGAGGTATCATTTTTCAACACGACCGTCTGCAATTGATACTGGATTGCCTACTTTGTGTAAATACAAATGTTACACAAACAGTACTGTAGCAAGGAATGTGCAGTATCCATAGCCTCTTGATGTTTACAGTGTCCCTATTATGGCCTCAATGCTAACCACAACCACCGCCCCCCCTCCCTCTCCTCCCCCTCCCTCCTCTTTTTTTCTCTTGACCCTCTCTTCTCACTCTAGCGCCACTTAGCACCCGAAACGTTCTTTGACATCTTTGGAATGGAGATCCAGGAGTTTGACAGGCTTCCCCTTTGGAAACGCAACGACCTGAAAAAGAAGGCCAAGCTCTTCTAGCAGACGTTGAGCCCGAGCAGCATGCATTACTGTGCATTCACCCCCGATAGCACACCACCAACTGTAATCTAGGTGTAGACTTCTCTGTTTCTGACGCACTCGAGGAAGCACTCACATGGACTATGGTTCGGATGCTTCCCATCTCAGTTAAATACATGGATTTATTCTATTCATTCTAGGCTTAAATCGGAGTCATGGGAGGGGGGATAAATATCTTCCCCCGTTCAAAAACGGCAAAGAATGAGAAACAAACGATCGACAAGGTCAATTGATTTTTTGTTTTGACTGCGCTTCTTTTATGTTATGCTTTGCTTTGAATGGAACCGCTTTCCTATTTTCTCTCTCGCTTGTTTCTTCTATGTTGCTGTTGATTCCTGTAAGTACAGTAGTACCTCATGAAAAACAAATATGAAAACTACACATTCGTTGCTGAAATGTCGCTCCGCTGGCCCTCGTGTGGGCTGAAACGTTTTTTTAATCCAATGTTTAGACAAAAGTGGCTCAGTGAGTCTTTGTGGGGAAACATGAAGCTACAAGGGTGTGTTAGTCTTTGCCGTCTATTAACTGGCTAGTAGAAATAGCACATAATTGTACTGGCTGGAATAGAGTACCTACATGTGGCAAACAGATGTTTTACAACATAAATTCTTTATTTCTGATTCCTACCCCCCAAAAAATCTCAGTCCTCAGGCTTCCATAAACACAGCTAGACAACGTTTCCTTTAGTTGTATTGGACAAATCCTGTTAGCTTTTAATGACATAACAAAAGAGACAAAAGACATCATCCGACATGAAACAAAAAACTGTATTTGAAATTTACTGTTTTATAAATGAAAGCCACACTGCCATTTGTTGTATTGAAACTGAAGCCAATAAAGCTTTGAATCACCCTGTACGGTATGACCCCGGGGCAGCCCAAATGTTTGCCCACCCGCATTCCTCTCTCTATGTTGTCTTCCTCCTCTTCCTCCTCCTCCTCTTCCTCTTCTCAGCTTTTAAACCAGAATAAACACTGTGGTTCAGCGATGTTGCACAGGTCTACGGAGTGTGAGCTGATTTGAGGACTTGTCTCCCTGTTTTGTGGAAACACTGTGGAGACGCTCCGTCACCACCCCTCACTAGAGCAGTTAGCTAAGGGACACTGGGGACGGAGGGTGTGGGTCTCTGTTGGACATAAGGGGGTTTCAGGTATGGGTGTGTTCTATTAACTGGGGGGTTATGTAAGCAGGCACTCGTTAACACCCCCCATCCCCGCCATCTATGCCCTTGTATATGACACTTTTAGGTAATGTGTCGTCTTCTACCTATTGTACCCTATTGTCTGCCCTAAATACAAAGCTTACTATCTATGAATGTACCCCTCCCCCCCAATACAAATACATATTTTAGGGCACACAAATCAGCTTCAGTTTAAGAAAAGAAACCCTTGTGAAACTAATGACGTTGGACGTATGTTAGCCGGCAGTACAGACTGCCTAATCGACGCATGAATGTTTTGAAGGCCTCCATACACTCCAGACAGGAGATCTGAGATCTGACCGGCTCTAATTGGCCGGCATCGCTCCGCGGGGCACGACAGTGACGGCACACTCCTCCATCCATCCATTGTCAGAACCGCTTATCCTATGCAGGGTCGCGGGGGCACACTCCTAGCGTGGTCTATTTTTGATGTCACCGATCTGAAAAAAGAGACCCACACCTTGATGTCTGTAGAGCAGCTGATATGATTGACATTTGGAAAGTGGGGTAGACAGCTGACTCCGCCACGGACGGCCAGACCATTCCTTTCCCCGAGAATAAGTGTAGAGGTGGTGACAGGGGTTCAAGGGCAGCCATTTTCAATTTTAGCCAGCCAGCCAGCCGCCATGACACATCACATTGGCCTGTAGCACAACACCCCTGTGCATGATAGCAGGTCGTTTCAAGCAGTCAGGTGGCCGACATCTTAAATCAAGTCGAACGTGTTCAGCAATGGTATGTGTGGGTTTAGTTGTCCTACAAAAAAATAGAAACAAAAGTAGGAATGGTTAGCACACCCACCTCCACATCGAGCTACACTGGAATGGGACACATTCCTCTGACATGATTGGAGACACACTGGAGGGACAGTCCTCTGTTTTATCCTTGTGTCCCCTTGACCGACAACCAGCCTAGCTCATGTTCGTTGTCACCAAGACGAATGCTCAGGATCAAGTGTGTGTTGTACTGCGTTTGTTTGACGCAAGTAGTAAATTGAATTGAACAAAAGCCGCTATTTTGTGACCTCTCTTCAATGCATCAGGATGTCCTACGACAGCAACGGGAGTGTCTTGAAAGGCAAAGAGAGACTGTCAAATGCAGGCAAAAGAAACTAGAAGCGCGACAAAAAGAGGTCAAAGTAAGTCAACCACTTTTGAATCCGAAATTCCTTAGAGTTGGAACCAAAGGGCACTACATCAGCTTGAAAATAACCACCATGATACCGTATGCATAAAACTTTAAACCCTTCAAAAGGATTACATAGAGTCAGTCACCTTAACTTCACATTCAGAGAATACAGACGCTGGCTCTGTAAAATGCCGTAACTCTGTCGCTTGAATGCTTTATTCAACTTATTCCAAACCAGAAAAAGTCTATGGCCATGAAAGAGGCCTTCAGGAGGAAGTACGCAGAGATCCAGCAGGTTCTGGAGGATGAGCTGGCCATGACCCTCGCCCAGATGGAGATGGAGGAGAAGGCCACAGTCTCGGCCCTGGAGGACCTTATGGAGAAGAACTGTGCCCTGGTACTGGAGATAGAGCAGGACCTGGCGCGCCTCGACGTTCAACGGGCGCACACGGACCTGCGACCCGACCCAATGGTGATCGGGTGTCTTTATGATGTGTTTCATTTGCTGTCGGCGATTCGTGTATTCCCATTCTGTATCCGTAAATCACCAACCGTTTTTTTTTTATACTGACAAAGATTTTTCCATTCCTTTCATGAAGGACACAGACACAATAAGCAGGTATGTAAATCGTAGCCAAAACTAAAATAGATCCTCGATCATGTTGTGAGGTATGAAGTTGTTTGACGGCCTCTGCATGTCCTCATTCGCAGAGCGATGGACTTGCTGGCGAGGTCAGACCCCGGAAAGGTCAACCTGGATGAGCCCAAAGCAGAGCAGATGCTCAGCCTCACCAATAACATGCTGCTCCTGGTCCGCTCCCAGACCCCCCTCACCAAGCGACTCATCAAGAGCTGTGAGTTTGTTTGGGCCTCAGTGCATTGCCAGAACCCCTCCGATCAGGTTCGATCCCGTTTACTCAGGCTGTTTTGGTACGTCGGTCCGGGCAGTGTGAACGTGACGTGGGGTGACCCGCGGTGACCCACGGTGTTTCTTCCCCTCAGACTCCAGCGAGGTGTCCTTAGACCCGAAGACGGCTCACCCTAAGCTGGTGGTCTCTCCGCAGGGAGACGGCGTCACATACACCGACACGTGGCAGGACGTGCCTGAGCTTCCCGGCCGCTTCGACACCACCCTCAACGTCATCAGCCTGCAGGGTTTCAGCTCCGGCCGTCACTACTGGGTGTTGGACGTTTCGGGGAAGACCTACTGGGAGCTGGGCCTCACCTACCCCGCCATCCCCAGGAAGGGCCGGGCGGAGGACTGCTGGCTGGGCCGCGGGGCCGAGTCCTGGGCCTTGGAGTTCTTTGACGGGGAGTACACGGCCTGGCACGCCGGGGTGCCTCATCGGCTGGCCGTGGCAAAGCGCTTCAGTCACATCGGCGTTTTGTGTAGCTTCCCGGCGGGACTGTTGACGTTCCTGGGAGCGGACAGCATGACTCCTCTGTTCTCCTTCTGTGCAGGCACTTTCACGGACTGCCTCCACCTTGCTCTGTGCCCGGGCCATGATCACAATGGCACCAACGCCAAACCCATTGTGATCTGTACCCCTCCCCCACCTACCAGAACTCTCCAGTCATAAACTCCAGGCAGGGAACTGATTCCATTGCTACGTTCTCGGACTACCTGGAATGAACCCGGAATCCTTTGACCCAAAGCTGAGATGGGTCAAACAAATAAATAAAAGAAAATGGCACGTTTGCCTATTTATAGATGTTTATACTGCAATTCAATCTCCTGGAACATGTGTCAAACTAATAAAACTATAAAAGTATTCAGTTGTGTGCCGTTGGGTTACTGTGTCAAATGTGGTGGCAAACCAGTGAGTGCCCGTCAATGTATTGATCCAATGTAAATCCAAAGTCTACATTCAAACAAATTAAGTCACATTGTAAATATGTCTCTTCAGCAAAAACCTTGTATTTATTGTTATCCCAATAACTCTTTTTTTGTTGCAAATACGAGCAAATGATCATTCTGCTTGTTGCAAAGATATTCCTGTGACTAAGACTTGTACCTAACCTTTACATATTTCAGCATTAAAAATGACAAGATTAAAAATCTGTAAAGTCATTGAGTGATCTGGATGCCAGAGCACACTGGCAACGCAAAGGTTAGAGTCTAGCCTACTCCTGTATGCAAACAATTCAAGTGAGCGAGCGATCCACCTAAAAGCCCCACTCTCCTGAATAGCTACTCTTTCACTGCCAGCATGAACCTCAAGCTGATCTTCGGGTGCCTCTTCTTAGTGGTGCTCGTCCTACCTGCACACGTAGGTACTCCTTTGTTTCTGATCTCTCTGTTAGCACTGCGCTGTTGGTCAGGAAATGGCTGTGCCACCATTAAATGATGTGAATGACAGACTAATTTGCTTGGAATGATACGTTTCAGCACTTTTTAAAAACAGGTTTAATAAAATAAAATGTTTCAATAAAACTTATGTACAAGAAGAACTGTTCTTGTCCCACAATTTTTTTTAAAATCAAGCGTTTTTTTGTCTGTTGTTGAATGTAGCTGATCAATTCATGAAGCGAGTCACAGTACTTACCTAGCAGTTAACAGAAGCTCTCTGAGAAGGGACTTTTGGGTCTATTGGGTTGTCGGCATTGATGAAATGATCAGCTGACGAGACATGAGAAAAAGGACAAGAAAGAGGAGGGGCATGAAACAAGGATAAAAAAAATGTGTGAAACACAATGAATTGTCCACACATTGGTAAAGCACTCATCCACACACTACTCATTCGCACATTAGTATAGTAGCAATCATCCACACATTGAAAAAACAATCATCCACATATTGGTGAAGGCCTCACCGACATATTGATAAATTACTTCTTGTCATCCACATATTACTCATCCACAAATTTGTAATGTGCTAATCATACACACCTTGGTAAAGTACCAATCATCCACACATAGTTATAGCCCTCATCCATACATTGGTAAAGTACAAATCATCCACACATAGTTATAGCACTCATCCATACATTGGTAAAGTACAAATCGTCCACACATAGTTATGGCACTCATCCATACATTGGTAAAGTACCAATCATCCACACAGTTAAGGCACTCATCCA
This sequence comes from Galaxias rostratus, assembly GCA_036024795.1. NCBI lineage: Eukaryota > Metazoa > Chordata > Actinopteri > Galaxiiformes > Galaxiidae > Galaxias > Galaxias rostratus. The sequence goes on along the minus strand of JAVQJS010126919.1, from coordinate 4,456 downwards.
TAGATGGGTAAAGTACCATGCTGACCTCAAACGCTTCTTTCTACAGGTGCAAGTGCAAGCCGCCCTGTCAGCTCCCCCAACGGCACAGCAGGTGATCAGAAATAAAACCTCTGTGAACTCAAAACTTTCTTGTTTTGTTTTTACAGTTGGAACGTGTGACCCTAATCCTTATGAGAACAGGGGTCAATGTATGACTGATGGCACGGACTACGTGTGCCCTGCAGGGTTCAGAGGACGATTCTGTCAAGTGGGTAAACAGAGCAACTCTTTTTTCATGGTCTGTTGGCGTTTTATTCCGCCACGTCCATGATCTGTTTCTGTATTTGTGTTGATAACCTTTTATTGTTGTGGCGCTATCGCTAGTTCTGAACGACTGCTATGTTGGCAATATAGAGTTGTATCGTGGCCAAGTGAGTGAGACAGAAGACGAGGACGAATGCCTCTACTGGAACTCCCATTTCATCCTGGAAAAAGAAAGAAATCCCTTCAGTGACTATGAGAACGATGATGGACTGGGCCCTCATAACTTCTGCAGGTAAGGAATGCAGATGAACTGTTACTCAGGCCAAACCAAAAACCCAATTCTGTTAAAATATAAATTAATCAAGTATTAATATTTTGCACTAACACAAAGACAAGCTGACGTATTCAATAAAAACTAAATACATCTTCAACTTCTGTTCATTTGGGGTTTGAAGCTTACATGCGATTCACAACAGGGAAACGAGTCAAGAGTTTGGTGTTGTATTTGGCTGATGTTGGACTGCACCACCCCTCTGTCCTGCTTCAGTGTAGGCACATTCACGGACACCCTCCATTTTGCACTGTGCCCGGGCCATAGCCACACTGATACCAACATCTAACCCATTGTGATTTGTAACCCCCCATCCCACACCTATAAGTGCTCTCCAAGTTGACAAAATGGTTTTATTCTTTAGCATGTCTTTGTGCATGAAGTTTTGTCAACAAAAAGAAAAATCTATGAAGTCGGTTATTGACCTTGAATGCCAGAGCGCACTGGCAATCCAAAGGTTAGAGTCTAGCCTACTCCAGTAAGCAAACAATTCAAGTGGACGAGCGATCCACCTAAAAGCCCCACTCTCCTGAATAGCTACTCTTTCATTGCCATCATGAACCTCAGGCTGATCTTCGGGTGCCTCTTCTTAGTGGTGCTCGTCCTACCTGCACACGTAGGTACCCTGTCCGTCAGGTAATGGCTTTCAGTGCCACCATTTGAAGAGTAATTAAAGATTTGCTTGTTTTGAATTTTACGTTGCCCAACTTCTTTGATGTTGAGGTTTCTGTAAAACTCTCTAAATAACAAAACGGTGTTACGAGACCTATTCCTGTCCTACCATTTATAGTCTATGTTGTGTGTTCATTATTGAATGTAATTGATCAATTCCTACCTGAAGTCAAACAATAATAATAAACAAGCAATATACAGAAGCTCTCTAAAATGACTCTAATATCGTCTGCAATGGTGACACGACCAGCTGAAGAGACATGAAAAAAAGGATAAAAAGGAGATGGAACATGGAAAAAGGAAAAAAAAGCATGGAAGGCATGACGACATTATAGATGGTAAAGTAGTCATCGTCATTCCCATATTAACCTAATTTGCATTCAATATTTAACGATTCATCTGTTGCCTAGACCCACATTTCCAGCTAGAGGTCAGCGATGATGATGATGATGATGAAGATCAAACTGACTGGGTTTTTAAACTTCAAGAGCCAGAAGGTGAAACATGAGTTTTTTGGAATATTTAAGAAAAACATTTTTTACATAATGTAACTTTAACGAATACTAACAGGTATAATAGGTTTATAATGCTTGTTCTGTGGTAAAGCCATACTGTTTCAGCAGGTGATGTTCCTTTCCCACCACATCTTTATTATGTTCCAGGTCAATGCAGCCCAGACCCTTGTCTTAACAACGGTGTGTGTGAGCAGAAGAGAAATGGGCGATTCAAATGCGACTGCCCCAGCCCTTTCAGAGGAAGGAAGTGTGAAAAAGGTCCACCTAATGTTTGATTTTACTCACAATATATTACGTTTATAATGTAATCATACAATACACAGTACTACTATTATCATGCATCTTTACTCATTACCTGTGATTTTAAATCTGAGAGAATAGAAATGTAAAATCCATCTATTCTGGCAGGCCCCAAACGCTGCAGGAAAGGCACGTGTGGGCGGGGGGAGTGTGTGCTGACCTCAAACGCCCCTTTTTACGAGTGCAAGTGCAAGCAGCCCTTCCAGCCCCCCAACTGCAGAACAGGTCAAAAACAGAAGTGATATCTTACACACATAAACAAAAATAAGAATACGTCTTGCTATGTGAGCTGATCATTTTGACAATATTTGCTCTGGTTTCCACAGTTGCATTGTGTGACCCCAATCCTTGTCAGCACGGCGGCCGATGTGTCAAAGATGGCAAGGACTTTGACTGCGTGTGCCCTGCAGGGTTCAGAGGACGATTCTGCCAAGTTGGTAAACAGAGCAACTCGTTTTTTTCTCCCATGGTCTGTTGCCGTTTTATACCACCTCGCCCCCTGTCTGTTTGGTTATTCGCATTGGTGACCTTTCTAGGCCCAAGCGACTGCTATGTTGGCGATGGAGAGTCCTATCGTGGCCAGGTGAGTGAGACGGATGACGAGGACGAATGCCTCTACTGGAACTCCCATTTCATCCTGGAAAAAGGAACAGATCCCTTCAGTGACTATGAGAACGATGATGGACTGGGCCCTCATAACTTCTGCAGGTAAGGAACGCAGATGAACTGTTACGCAGGCCAAACCAAACGCCCCAAACTGTTCATGCACATGACATGCACCCGATAGACAGTTCTCAGTTACAGAACATGCAGTGCATCTGTGATCCAGAAATCCAGATGGAGACACAATGCCGTGGTGCTTCATTAGAAGAGGTCTCAAATTGCGCTGGGATTACTGTAACGTCACCCAGTGTTCTCTGCCAACAGGTAAGATAAAAGAACTGACTTCAACCCAAATAGATTGTACATTAACCAACACTATGTAATAGGGAAATAATCTATTTAATTTGCAAAGCGTTTCAAACTCTAGAAACAATCTCAAAGCACTTCAACAACATTTAGATAACATAATATATATACAATATTAAACAGAAAAATTGCGAATTGAAAATTATTAAAGCAACAACATTAAAACACAGCTCGCCAAAGGCTTTCACAAAGAGAAAGGTTTTTAGGCCTGTTACAAAAGAAGATTTTAGAAGAGTAGAAGAGATTTTAAAGAAGAGTTAGTGGCATCCTCAGGTGGTCCGGGAGGGCATTCACACAGCACGGGGGCTACAACACGGAACACACAATTGTGTTTAGTTTATTGAGAATCTCCATTCACTGTTACCGCAGTAACAACTATTCTTCCTGTAGTCTAAATGAAAAAAATAATGAAAAAACAATCAAATGGTCACCCATGGAACAGAGCTTATTTTGTTAGGCAAGGAGAAGCAGGCTGTCCCCAGACAGTGGGAAGTTCTTTTGAGTCTGATAAAATCTTTGATGTAAGAGGAATACGAGCATTTGATAGTCAGCTAATATGCTTTAAATTGTAGAATGGTAAAATACAAGGGGGGGGGGGGGTTACCAGGTTTGTCCTTTTGTATCAGAAACCCAAAGAACCCTGCAATGAAATGCCTTTCTGTTCTGTCTTCCAGGGTCCACACCACCTCTGAAACCAACCTTAGCAAAACCCAGCTTAGTGAGACCTTCTTTGGCGGCACCCACTTTAGCGAGACCCACTTTGGCGGCACCCACCTTAGCGAGACCAAACGTAAATAAACCAATTGGAACGCCGATGCCTGTTGTAAGCCAACAAGAGATCACAACCAATTCCTCCTTTGCCACCTGTGGGAAACCTCAACCCATAAGACCTATCACCAGGATCTATGGAGGTCTGAAGGCTCTGCTTGGGGCTCAGCCTTGGCAGGTGTCCCTGCAGGTCAAACTCAAAGGCTCAACGCAGAAGTTCAGACATATCTGTGGAGGAGTCCTAATCAAACCCTGCTGGGCACTGACGGCTGCACACTGCATGTAAATGTGTGATTATGCTTACAGTGATCCAATCTACCCTGAAAACAACAAAAAAACACAATCAATTGATCATTACTGTAATACGGTCAATACGCTGATAAATGATTATATGATGTTGTGTTTTGGGAGCATGACCCTGAGGTAATTTTGCCACTTGTCTTTTTCAACAGTGATAAGAAAAATGAGATGCAGGTGGTTTTAGGAGGTCTGTCTCTGACCCTTAATGAACCTTACGAGCAGACCATACGGGTGGAGGAGGCTATAGTGCATGAAAACTACAGAGAGGAACGCTCAGTTGTCTACAATGAGATAGGTGATTTGTTAAAACACAAAGAAAAAAAAATCTCTCTCTCTCTCTCTCTCTCTCTCTATATAT
>JAVQJS010126914.1:0-11899 GCA_036024795.1 Galaxias rostratus | reverse complement strand
CGCTGGTTAACGCTCTGGGTTGGTTTTGGTTTTGGGCAGGGTGTGGGTTGGGTTCGGTTATGTTGGTTTTGCTTTTGGCCTGGGTGGGGGTTGGGTTGGGGTTGATTGGGTTAGGGTGGGTCTAGGGTTGGGGTCAGGGATAGGGAATTTTAGGCCACATGATTATTAAAATATACTATCAAAAATAGTTCAGGTATTTGATTAACAGAAAGAAAATTATATATGAAAAGCACACCCATATATTATTTTTTCTCACTACATTTATAATGAATTGCCATTGTATTTAGTTTTCAGGGCTTTTCTAAAGAATCAAAGCGCTTTAGACAAATTGGTTGCCAACTAAGTACACAGATCGAACAACGAACATACTGGCAGCTATCACACACTCTGACATATTGTAGTCTGACATATTGCCACAGACTTTCTTACACACACACACACACACACACACACACACACACACACACACACACACACACACACAGTAGGTCACACACACACACACTGTAGGTCACACACACACTGTAGGTCACACCCACACACACACACACACACTGTAGGTCACACAGAGTGACTCCAGTTGAGTTAGCATTGACTGGTCGGGGCACACTTGTCATAGCGCACTTGTAATGCAGCTTGGAAGGTTTTCCGTAATCCGGCCTTCGCTAAACAAACATTTTCCTTTCCCAATTTCTGAGTATTTCTTACTCTGACATATCGGGACAGATTTTTGTTTATCTCGGAGTAGAGAGTTGGCACTATAGTGCGGCTGTTTTTGTATTCATTATTCAGTAGCATAGAGCACTCTCGTGCCTTCAAGTAGCACACTGCCCCGCAAGTTTAAATTACTTTATGTGGAGGGCTGGGAATATTTATCTAACACATTGCAATTCAGCTTTTTCCGTCTACTTTTGACATATTTCAATGGCATTGATGGACATGTTATAAACGGTTTGTAATCAAAATAGCCAATGAGTAATGTTTTAATTAGCTTTAGGCAAAAATATCAATAAATAACTGCAGCTATTCTCAAAGACCTACATCACTTAGAATAATCTAATATTTGACTATCCGTGCCCATTCCTGGTCAGGGATAGGGCAGGGTAGGGCCAGGCGGGATATCCAACCCTTATCCCTGCGAAATTCCACGGAACCTCACCCTTCCTGGTGTCAGAAATCTAAACAGTAGTCAGTGTTTTTTTTTTAAGGCACCACTTCCCTGCAGTTCTCTGCGCGACCAGCAGAGGGCGCGGCACTCCCAGTAACGTGCGTCTCGTGTCCGGCCCCTCTCTCCCCAGGAGCTGCAGTACGCGGTGAGGGACCAGAGGGCAGCGAGGCCTCTCCTCCTCTCCCCCGGCAGTGGAGGAGGGAAGGGGAGAGGGAGGGGGAGAGGGAGGGACGCCGTCCGCGGGGCCTCCAACCCCTGGACGCAGGGGCAGAGCCGACAGGAGGTAACCGTGACGCCGCGGCCGCCGCTACTAACAGTGTGGTGCCGTCCTGTCGTCGACACCTTCTCTGATACTGATCACAGGACCTCATGGAGTTCACTGACACCTAACAGTGGACCAGCAGTCTGGTGGTTCATTCATTGTGCAGTTAAAAGTGCAAACTATCGGTTCATATACATTACAGTTATAATAATAATAATAATACATTACATTTATAAGGCGCCTTTCAAGGCATTCAAGGTCGCAGTTGTTTATACAAATATAATGAAGTAGGTGATTATCATGCCAGAACTATGGATAAAGAGTGGATAACTGCATTGAGTCAAATACTGGCTTTGTTTATTTTTCTTTGATTGTTTAAACTAGGATACATAACTTTCTCATTTTGGAAATATTTTTCAACAAGATTTTGCATCGTCAATATTTCCGACGCTGCCAAAAGCGCATGCCGCCGCGTTGTTCCATGTTGCTCTAACCAAACGCTCCTCCTCCTCCCTCCCTCCCCATGTCTCAGTCCACCACCAGCAAAGAGAACACGCCCCCTCCTCCCCCCCCTCTCCTCCTCAGCCAATCGCCGTCCTCCTCCAGCCCGTCCGGCCCGCCCGTGCTGTCGTCCGTGGCGACGGAGGGCTCGCTGAGGGAGGTGTGGCAGATCCTGGACCGAGGCTTGAGCCCCTCCCTCCTCACCGAAGGTAACCAACCGCACGACGCGATGACGGCACAACTGTCCCGAGTCTCCGCCCACTCCGTGACATCAGGACCGCAAAGTCACCGCCCACCTTCCGCCTCAGCTTAACAACACTCCCGGGCCACATGTGTTCGATGCACGGCTGCTTGTATTTATTCCATTATGATTTATGCTCTTGAATTTCTCCCAGCCGACCGTTCGACACTTGATGTATACCGTTAATGCAGCCCGTCGTCTGTCACTCATAATCTAGACAATTTGGTTATGATGATACTTTTTTATGGTACTGGTTTGTGTGTTTTTTTAATCTTTTCATTGAAAGCATGGTGGCTCGGTGGTTAGCACTGTTGCCCCACTGCAAGAAGGTTGTAGGTTCAATCCCCACCTGACCCTAGGGCCTTTCCGTGTGGAGTTTGCGTGGGAAGGGGTATAGCTGAAGGTTGGACGTTGAAAGCTCTATTTGGAAGCGACGTCAGTCAAATGACTGTATTGTAATGTAATGTAATGTCTCTCTTAAAGACTAGCGTGCCAAACCTCGAATAAATCCCTTTGTTTTTGTCACTTTTAGATTTTTGGGGAGGGTAAGAAATAAAATGATAGGCTGAAAAAAAAAAAACACGTTCCTTATATTTGCGTGATACTTCTGTATTATTTACCGAGGCCTTAGATTCCGGAGGTGTCGATGTCATTTGACCCCTGGCTGAAACTGAGACAGGGTGAAACGAGATGAATAGGTTCCCCCCCCCCCCCCTCTGTACTTACCCGCTCTTCGACCACCCTGAAGCCGTTAAAGCTGTCATATGTCGCGCGCGGTCCTCCGTGTTTTCCCGCTCTGCCGTGGCGGCGCTCCGTGTCCCTCCAGCCGTAGAGAGCCGTGAGGTGCGTTCCTCGTCCTCCTCCCAGACGGAGGCCCGGGACTCGACGTTTCAAAACCAACTGGTGTGTCAGCATTCCGCTGGTCACACACGCACACACACACACACACACACACACACACACACACACACACACACACACAAACACACACAACTCCCCAATTGTCACATCAAAACTCACTCAATATATAATTCATATATTTCTGAAGTTTAAAGTACACGGACCCTCTTCAGAACGTTTTCTGGGTTTTCACAGTGACGACATTCCGATAGCGAGCCAGTTCTCGAACACGATTCAGAAGTGTTTCCGCGACGACCGTTTCTAGCGTGACAGGCTCGCGTGACAACGGGCTCTCTATCAGTGCGGTGCAGGTGTCTCTCGGCTCGGGATGAGCGCACCACCTCGACCACCGGGCGGGTTAGTGATGCCTGCCGCATCAGAGGTATTGGCGGGCCGAGCCGAGGCTTGGCTCCTGCCTTATTCCTTAGGGTATTATCCCAGGGTAAATCTCCCTTAAACCCTTAGAGGCAGCTTCAAATCTGCTTGTAAGTCCCCCCCCCCCCCCACACAACTTTTCTTCCACACACTGCTGGACCCAGAAGATGTTGCAACCATAACAATGCTCTACCTGAATCTATGGTTACGGACGACTTATTTTGGACGAATAAAAACAAAACCTAACTGCAGATACTTTTTTTTCAAATGATCTGGCATTTTCTAATTATTGGGTAGATGTATTAGGCTTTAGGTTTATCAAAATTCCAATCAAAACCACGTATGGAGTATAAAGTTGAGTGACTTCTGGCACATACAAGATGAATAGGATCCATGGGTAACATCAACAATTTTTCAATTTGATATGGAACTACGGTATCACAGATTTCTCTTTTCATAAAACATCATTCTGGTGAAAGATAATCTATTTCTTGGGACAGATTGGAAGGCGATACAGTTTGAAGCAAGCAATGGTGGCGTATCAGCCATGGTTCCACCGCTAAGAGGATTAAAAAACAGGAGTGACCACACAGCGGAGGTAGCTCTCTCTCTCGCTCCCTCTTCCATGAAGAGATAAGTAATTGAGGAATAGTGGTGCAAAACCTTTACACAGAGGCTTACGGGTTCACAGTCAGGTTCGGATGAATAATAGATTGCGAACACCATTATTGTGGGAAACAAAAACATTGTCAGGGTTTTATTTATGGATACCTTCGCAAACCAATTTTTAAGTAAAGGGGTGTGTGTGCACCGGCTATTTTTAGCATCCGAGGGGAGGAAGATGAAAGCAGGTTTCCAATTCAGAATGGGTATTGTACATGATAATTCCATTCCTTTTTGCCCCCCTCAAAGCACTGACAGTGAGGGGCTCTGACTTATTCATGAGCTTGGCTACTCCTGCCAAAGGGCAATAAACCAAGATGGGTGACCGAAAGGTAACGATTCTGATGAGGAAAGCAAACGACACAATTTCGAAACCAAACAAATCCAAAGCGGGTGACACACGTCTAACGGACGCTACGAAAATAGCTGTTTGTCGTTGAACATTTAAAGCTCCTAGCGTCTAGTCTCCGCGTAGGAATACCGGGCGAGCAAACGGCAATCCCTCTTCCGTTTCCGATAAAGAATGCATCACTGAAATGGAGACCTCTTATCGCATGCCTTCATCCCCCCAAAGGTTATGCGGTAGAATTGAATAACTTGGTGTGAAATACTAGGGGGGGGGGGGTAGTTTTTTAAGGATTGTTGCAGCCCCATGTCAAAAATAAATCAACATGATAGTTCAGCCTGCGCCAGGCCTCAATCAGTCTCTATCAGCGGGTGAAGGTCACCGCTCTGCTTTCCTGGCCTCCTACAGTCCTACCACATGCCCTGGAAAATCGTGCGGTTTGGGCATTTCACAATTTCCAGGTCAAGTGGTGAGGGAGAAGAAAAAAAAAAGCAAGTCATTTCATAGTCATTTAATCAATCATTCTTATCTGCTCAAAGCAATCATATTTTTTTGATTAAAACCTGGGAAACTGGACGAATGTCACCAAATGCTTGTTTATATCTACTTCCTGTTTGCTGTTACATCCACAGTAGCCTGTGCACAGCTACATGGAGTAAAACACTATTGGCCTTTTCTATAAAACACATAATCGCAGCAAATCATTAGTTTATTCACGTTTTTTTCTGCCTTTGCATTGAACTTTTGAAAAGAGTGAAACAGCTGTCTCAAGACATCACTTACAATGCAACACAGGCATGTCACAAATGTCTTCCGCCTAACTGGACGGCAGCCAAGGATGCATTTTACTTGGGGAGTGCGCGAGCAACTGACAGACGCCCGAGCGGCTGCGCGGCATTCATCAAGGCATTTGCGGCTGTGAATACTGAACCGGCCCCACTGACACACACACACACACACACACACACACACACACCTGCAGCCATTAACATGGACGATCTCCAGGCGCAGAAGGAGAACAGAGAGAGAGGGGAGTTGGCTGAAGCTGTGCTCTAAAATCGTGGAGCTGACCCCGCCAGACAACTCTGAGCACAGGATGTTAAACCACACCAGCCGCTCCATCTATCACTGTTATCTCTCTGGACCCCAGTGCGGATCATACTTCTGCTTCCTACTTGCACCGAACTCACAGATCCTGAGCTTCGAAAACACAGGGAATATGGTGGATAATGCTGTGATAACCTCTGTGTCTTGTTTGGTCAGGAATACTCACTCAATGTAAAGTTCATACTCTGTTTGCACTATTTGATTGGCCTAATCCGAGATGAGGCCCGTGAACGTGAATGATCATACAAAAAAAGGGTGGTCGTGGTCGAAGGAGGGTTTTTTTTCTTCGTTTGTACGCATGCATGTGCGTTAGGTATCTCCCACAGCTGAGTGATATTTCTGATTACCAAAGGACATGTAAACCAACAATTTTTAATTAAACAGCGTTGACTGGATTGCGGTGAATAGCGTAACTTGACAGCTGTCAGAATTTCCCGACTGAAGACACCTGGCCAAAGTCTGCCAGTGCCAGTATGTGGGCATGAACGGATGAAGGGGCCCATATGTGCTTTGTAAATCGCCCTCCAGAGACTAATCGCGAGGGCTGCAGTGACACGGCAGGTATATTAAGTCACCGCTCTGAAAATTAAGCTGCAAAGGCCTAGATAAATTGTCCTTCATTGGACATAGACATACAGAAGATGGTGATCACAGAATTTTGTTTCGGTCTTACACTTTTAAGGCCAGATATTAACATTATGCTAAGGACCTTTCTTCTGTCTGGGCTTTTTTTTTGTAATTTGAACAATACACGACATGTCATTCTATGAATGTTTTTGAGTTGTACTGAAAGAAACGTGATGACACATGAAGAACCAGTCACACTCTAACTCACCTATAAACATGCTCATTTTAGCTTTTCAATTATCATCATTTTGGTGATATAGATGTCGTACAGAGCCTAACATACAGGGTATAAATTCTAGACAAGACTGATCTTTACTTTCATATAGGGTTATGCCATACAGACAAACAACAATAATTTGTGTAAGTAGTCACTGTGATGTAAAAGTGCCAAAGACAGGATAGATGATATCCTTATAACAAGAACACAGCTGATGCACACGCTGAATGCATTTATCGCATTTTTACCTAAAGGTAGTAAAATATGTAAAAGTATGGTTGGCAATATTAATACAATTGACGTCAGGCAAGTAAACTACAGGCGACAAGTCAGGCGAAGCAAATGTTTGATGTTCCCCCAAACCGCGGGCATCAGCTCATAAAAAAAATAAACAAACAAACAAAAAAAACTTGGATGCGTCTATCTAAACTCCACAATCAAGGTGGCTTGGAGTAAACAGACTGTTGTCACACTATTGGTTTGGTTATCATGCTTTTCGACTTACAAAATTGAACCGTGCTATGTAAATGTTAGTTGCCCTGAATCAGCCGCTCAAGTCTACAACGAAGTTCTCATTTAATACTAGATAATAGGTTGTGACGATATACCACAAAACATTCAATAAACTTCCATGAACCAATTAATATCAAAAGCAGCATTTCGGTGAACCATCTACGATACTGATTGTGCATACATGCTACAACACACATTATAACTACCGAGTATCAGTCATCACAACATTATCTTCATATGTCCTTGCGTGGCAAAATTTGGATGGAAGCTTACCTTCAGGAGAAGAGACCACACTAGTCGTTGCAAAAAAAGTGAAGAGGATGTGATTTCAGTCAATGCGCGATTCCACATACGCAGCTTAGAAGAGCTTGATGTCAAACAACTGCCGAGAGCGTCTGTTCTTTGAGGGGCAAATACGCTGCACGTTAGACCACTCCCCCAGTATAAGTAAACTATCTATCTAACAGTATTCACTTATGGATGATAGCTACACCACGGACTTGTCAATATAGAAGATAGTATTTCAGAAAAGTTAGCTTTAACAACAAATTGGCGTCCATGTGTCGACCATGGCACATTATTTTACAAATAGTCAGCATGGCCGCTCAAAGCTTTCAAGTGACCACATAACCTGTTTTTTTAATTATGACAGCATGCAAAGATATCAGTGCGGCATCAAAATGAAATGAATCACCAAATACAATTGTATCAGTAGTTGATGTGATCACCTTTACATTATTGATGATTTCGTTGCAAAAAAATATGATGATTTAACCCCCTTTTTTAACAATACCTTTTGCAATTAAAAAATAACAACAAGGAACTAGGTGTTAAAAGAGGTGATGCCAATGTTGTAGTTTAATTAGCCTTATGCCCGGCCTTGTAATAGGCATATAAACAGTACTCACTCACAGACAAATGTTTCTCATGTGCTTGTGTCTGTTATGTCCACAGTCAATTCCCCTGAGAAATTCCACTGACCTATATAGAAAGGATGCGGCAAGGGTACACATATCTCACTTTCATGATTCGTATTATGCTAGGAGGATTCAAGAATACAAATGACACAGAGGACAAATATGTAGTGATCAGAAGCATCTACAGGACACAATTAACGGATTCATTTCAACTAATTACAGCGCAATCCGGTGGGAAACCAAAGTGTCACATTATGAGCTTCCTGATATTGAACAACCTGGGCGCGAGCTGAGTAGCGTCGTAACATGATACGGTCCCATTTGGAAGTCACTTTCATCCTCACGTGCATCCTGCTTGTTTTTTTCCCCCGTAGAGTATTTTCTGATAAATATACCTCCCTAAAAAACAGAGCCTTTATATAATGTGTCCCACTAATGCATCTTTGATAAATTGTCCAGTTTATGTTGGTTTCACTTTTAATAAAGGTGAGATTGTTTTTCAAAAATGACGGTGAGGAGGCAATGAAGGGAACATGGTGGTTGGCAAGCAATTTGTCACCTGCATAATCATGTTTGCCTCAATGATGGGCTAAAAACAAAATTAGAAAAGAGATGTTGAGAGAGAGGGGTTGAAATGGTATGAACCATGCAATTCCAATTATTTGGTCTGCTATGTGGCATCATAAAAAAACATAACCATCCACTGAGGTAACTAAAGGGCAACATATTGTAAACCTGCCAAATAATGACCTTTGGTTAATCATGCAGTGATGCATTTTTTCCATAATAAGATAAGATCTATCTCATGAATCTGGCTTTCATCACAAAACTTTATATACTCTGACAAAACATTAAACATGATTAGAATGTAGGATGGTGTTTAAATAAAACGTGCAATCAAAAACGTGCGATTTAGAAAAAGAGGGAATCATTTGGTCTACAACCGAACCACAAGCCCACTGGACAAAACTACATGCATGTGTTTCCCCTTAATGGCCAAATTACGCCAATCCAGTCTCTACAACTTATTATTTTTTTTCTTAAATAGCATTTGCATGTTATGATCGTTAAATGTCACTTCAATACACAACAGTATACTTTTTACTCCAGCAAATTCATGCCTTGGTATTCACCATTTGCAGTTGCTGTGTTGAATAATGATTAATTACAATTCTACCCACTCTGAGTGCTATCGCTGTTCAAGAGAGGCGAAATCAGAGATGCTTTTTATATCTAGACCTTTCAATCAGAACCTGACCCGTCTCTAATAAGTGACATCCCAGACTCGCTGTGTAATTTATGAGCTGGCTTGACAAATTGCTTCACAAGGGACCGGAGAAGCACCTCTTGCAGATAAAAAAAAAACAAAACACGGAGACACTGCCTCCTCTCTGTTTTCTTTCTTTCGGCTCACAGCTGGCCCCATCCTTTCCATCACTTCATGCAAATCTTCAAACCGTGGAAGGAAGCAAAGGAAAATGAGTACCTAATCCTTAAACAGCTCCTCACCCTCTCCCCAAACAGATTTTACCCTGCGCAATCAGTGGAATGTATGGGATTCTCTCCCTTGTTCATATCGTATGAAATTGCTGTAGTGGATTTATTCTGAACAAACAACTCTTGTTGTTGCCTCGAGTCACAGTTGTGTTATTATGTCGCTGAAATTGTATTTGCTTGCTGAAGCAATGCTGGCTCTTCCTCTAATTGCCTCTGTCGGGAGAGGTTCTTTCGTGTGATGAGTGCTGGAGTAAGCCCTGGTCCTTGGCCTGTTTTTCTCTTCCTGACCCCACGGAGGAACTGGCGACCCGGGGATAACCTCTCGGTTGTAGACGGATTCTTTCAATAGAACCCAGCGCAGTGACGACGATCACACTGCAGGTTGCCTCTTGAAATCAGGCGCATTTGAGAAAGGCACCTTATTTCCACTTAACCGACCAAAAAAAAGGCGTTCTGAATTTACAACACCGTGGCGGCTACCAGAGGGACGGAATGGTGAAACTCTTCAGCAACAATTAGGTTTCATGCACTCCCGACATTTAATTCCACCAGAAGGTATAATATAATTTTACCACATGCAAGATCACTTATGGTCTTACAATACAGCATATGCCTGCTAAAGTTCGACACATTCAGTGTCCACAAATTATATTACGTTATAGTTATTTTTATAAGACGCAACTGAACATATGGATTGAAATTGCTTATTTGGAATAGTAATTGTTCCGGTCAATTTAAATAATACTCAATATACAAATGTATTGTATATTGCTATTGCTATTTTCCTTTTATGCTGAGCTAAAGCAGCCAATGTCAAATGGAAAAGAATCTCAGGTCTTTACCCTTCTGAGAATATGCAGTGTGTGCTCTAGATTGAAATATGGTGGGTTATGCATGCTTTTTTCATGATATTCTATCACAGGCAGAGTGTCTGCTCCTGTGTCTTACCACCCCCAGAGTCTCCATGAGGTATCTCTGTCCAACAGTAAGATCACACTGTGGGAGGCTGACTTCCAGCAAATGGACAATGCCTCCTGTTTTGCACAACACACCAATATGTATTTTTGAAAAATGTAAAAAGCCACACACAACCCCTCCAAAAGACCTAATTATTTTTTCCGTCACAGCCCCAAGACATTATCCACCATAGACATTATAAATCAACTCCGTTTTTACACAAAGTAAACAATAGTCCTGGCTTGAGCCTACCGGGCCTCACTTAATTCAGTCTTGATTTCCTTGTTCACTCTGCACATTTTCTTTGTTAATCCTTTGAGTACACGGGCATGCACGCGTATTTTTATCAATCCACTGTCTATACTGTTTATTCTGCTCATACAGTTTATACCTCATGACATCATATTCATATTTATCTATTGTATACATATTTATCACTTATGTACATACATTTTACTGCTTCTTTTGCACTTCTGGTTAGATGCTAATAGCATTTCGTTGTCTCAGTAGGTATACTCTGTACAATGACAATAAAGTTGAATCTAATCTAATCGAATTAAATTTTAATTCAGGGAATTTTTTGTGGTTGATTGTTTTATTAATTTACTGTCTTAATAATATAATTATTTTCCCTCTGGGACAATACTTCAATACTTGCTTGTATCCGATTTGATGTTTGGTAATTAGTTAAGACAAACAAAAGCATTCCATTAAAAGCACCATTTTATTAGCGTTAAAAACTATTACTGAGTCATAACATACATGTGTGAATAAAACAACACTTAAATTCAAGTAAAGCTACATAGTACAAATTTTAAACATGCTTTAATTTCGGTCTTCAAACTGCGACTTGTTCTTAAGAAGGAACGCGGCAAGATACTCAATTGGATTTGGAGGTCTGAAATAAGAAAATTCATATGACACAATATTATGTTAGCATCATGAAATAAAAGGGCATGGAC
Organism: Galaxias rostratus; assembly: GCA_036024795.1. Classification (NCBI taxonomy): domain Eukaryota; kingdom Metazoa; phylum Chordata; class Actinopteri; order Galaxiiformes; family Galaxiidae; genus Galaxias; species Galaxias rostratus. Next base: position 646 of record JAVQJS010126914.1, on the reverse strand, counting down.
ATTATACGGAAATACCTGATTAAACATTGGAAAGAATTTGTAGTACATAATATATTTAGTCTCTCGCTCGACTGCAGTTCGCACTCATCCACCATTGTACTGGTCATTTTCTATTCTGAATAACTTATTGTGGTTGTGGAACTTTAGTAATGCTTGTATTCAATGTTGGTGGCCAGGGTTTGAGCAGCAAATAAAAAGTTGGGCCCTACTCCAGTCTCTACAACAGTGGCTCTCAAATGAGATACGTTGTCTATTAAATATTCCTATTTTCGAAAACAACAAATGCATTCACACACATGACGATGATTGTTCAGTATGACGTGTGTGTATGATGTGTGTGTGTGTGTGTGGTGCGCTCCCGTGAATGGAAAGCCAATTTGGTTTTAACAGTGGTTGGAGGGGGGAATAACCTGAGATTTTTTTAAGATATTGTATTCTTCTCTGAAAACGGTCTGAACTGGAGATCCTGCACCAATGTCTGTACTGAAGCGTTTAGATTAATGACAGGCCATGTTTAAGGACTCAAAGTGCCAAATCAAAATGAAATCCCCAAAGTGCAGTGAGCTCACTGTGAAAGGGATGCACTGGTATCCATGAAAATAAATACTGTTTTGCATCACATTTTGAAGGACACCATCAAAGCAAT
>JAVQJS010126889.1:0-11062 GCA_036024795.1 Galaxias rostratus | reverse complement strand
TGGAGCCTATCCCAGCCGACTTAGGGCGAGAGGCGGGGTACACCCTGGACAGATCGCCAATCCATCGCAGGGCTAACACACAGACATACAACAACTCACACACGCATATTCACACCTATGGACATATTAGAGCTACCAATGAACCTACATGTTTTTGGACTGTGGGAGGAAACCAGAGTACCCGGAGGAAACCCATGCTAACACGGGGAGAACATACAAACTCCACACAGAAAGGCCCTCAAGTGGGGATCGAACCCAGGACCTTCTTACTGTGAGGCAACAGTGCTAAACACTGCGCCACCGTGCTGCACGTGACTAGCCATGTTTTTGCTAATTCTATCAAGAAACTGACCAAAAAAGAGTTAAAATATGATATTAATGGGCAGCACGGTGGCGCGGTGATTGGCGCTGTTGCCTCACAGTAAGAAGGTCCTGGGTTCGATTCCCACCTGTGGGCATTTCTGTGTGGAGTTTGTATGATCTAAAGGTCTAAAAATCCTTGAAAGCGTTAAAGAGTTTTATATCTTTAGGATTACTTTTCTTTGACTGGTTCATTTAAGTAAAAAACTTTTAACAAAATCGTGGAAATGATGCATCTTCCGATGATTTGAAAAAAAACAACATACACAGACTGTTCATCCAACTCCATTCCAATTCTCTCGGACATGTTCTTCAGCACCCCTATGGTTCCAGACACCAGCTCCAGCTGCTCATCCTGACTTTCCACTATAATCTAAAATCAGACAGAGCAATTAAAGGTATAATTATGGTTAGTTGTAGGCGCTTGCTTTATGTTTAACCTGACTAAGACGGTAAAATGTACGGTTTACAGTGGTGCTAATGTACCATTTATTAAGGCATTTATAAGGCTATAATGTGCATGATAAAGTGCTATGTCTCCGTTGTGATTGTTTTAGTTTTGCTCAAATATTCTACAGGGGGGTTATGAAATAAACACAATGACACCCATTTCCTAAAAATATTCACAATCTGAACGTGTCGATTTAAAAAACTACCTATATTTTATAACACAGTATATTTGAACTAATCTACTAATATGATTGTAATGAATCCAAACATATCTATAGATTACTGACTAAACTGTTAGGAAACTGTAGACGTTCTATTATTTATAATCACTTATAATTATCTATTAACTATCTTTCACAAGTGCTAACCACAAAATGACCTAAGGTTAATCAAAATTCGTTCCTTGACAAATATCTATAATATAATATACTAAGCAGTAATGACCTGTTGCTGAGTTTGTTGTTCCTCTAGGAACTGTGTGTTGGCAGTCTGCAGTTCTGTGTCTAGGCGTGTGTACTTATCAGGTGCTGGTTGCCAGATTGGACCTGAAGAACCACTTCCCCCTAAAAGAGCCTGGATCAAATAATTCATTCATAATATTATAGAAAAAAATGTAATGCATTTATGGACATAAATAAATAATAATATTTACAATTCAATCAAATAATGTACGTGCACTGCGATGGATGCCAAATATGGTAATTATTACATGCTTAAATAGTATCTTTGTCTAAACCTCAGATGGCATGGGTATGCAGTTTTTGTATTCTTTAATATGGTCTTGATGACGTACACAATTAAAATGACTGAAAATTGTAAATGTATTTCTGACTGTGACCATTAGGTGTGGGAATGGTGTTTACAACAAAATCTGTGTTCATCATTTCTTCCTCAGTTTATATTCAATTCTATTTGCCTTAATCATAAAGGTGTACTCTGTGATTAATAAAAAATTATGTTTTGAGAGTTGTTATTGAGGTTGTTTTTGGTTTTTCCATTTGGAAGCGTTAACATAGAATTGGAGGGGAAATAGATATAACATGATTATCCATGACAAAATTTGAAAAAATAAAAGTAAAATGTCACAGTAACAATTTAACAACTTTCAGAATGATATTCAAACAATTTGTTAATGTGGGTTCTGAATTTTGATTTATATAAACAAACAAATCTTACTCAGACTTTTGGTCCATACAAAAATGATTTGTTTTTGCCAACTTGTTTTTCCCAACATATGTTGGGTCATTCGACATCTGAAACACAAGGTTTGGCACATACTTTATGACATGCATATAGCAAAGAAAATTCCCACCTGTCTGTTTTTCTTTTCTGATATAGCCAAGACCATGGGGCTGGACATTTGGTCTTTCATGACCTAAAGAAAGAGGACACTTAAGAAACACATCTCATTCTCATGTAGAGGAAGACTAGATGTATTCGATAATTTGTGTATACTCATATTAGCATATTCAAGGAATGCTGGTAAAACAATCTTAGTTGGCCCTCGTTCTGAGACTTAGTTTACACATGTAAAGGTTCCAATCAGTCCAAAGAGGGCAGAAAATGTTCATTTTTTGAAAGTTCATCAGTATAAAATATTTTAATGAATGAATAATGCCTAATCAATTAGTAAATTACTGTTATTTGGAAAATAATTTAACATTTGAAACTAAGAAGAATAACATCAATGTGCATGTTTTCCTTCTGAAAGAGTTTGAAATAACATTTCAAGCTCACCTTAACAGTTTGTTTAGTGCTTGTTATAAAGCCTTTCCTTTTCGTCAACTCCAATCCATCCAGGTTAAACTTCTTGGGGTTTGATTCAACAATACTTAGACAAGTAGTTAAAGACATTACAAACATCAAATGTATCTTCACTTAGCATTGCAATTGTGGGTCGCAAGGGGGTGAACGGGAGCATCTTCTCAAGTTGTTTTTAAAAGGATATTGATAGTCTCATCCAAGTCTTCCAAGTCCCATTCAATAGACCGAAGGCTGTTCCTTAATTCATTGGTGGTCCAGTCCACCTCTTCCTTAGAAGCAGCACTTGGATCCTTCACCAGCTCACTCCACCTCTGATGTAGCCCTTGAGCTGTGTTCACTGCCTTCTGCACCTCACTGCACATGTTACCAGACATAAAGATAAACAGCGCATCCGGAAAGTATTCACTGCGCCTAATTTTTTCCACATTTTGTTATGTTAAGGCCTTATTCCATAATTGATAATATATATATTTTTAAAGTACATAAAAACATCTCTGCAGTACTGCAACACTCCACCAATCAGGCCTGTATGGTAGAGGAGCCAGATGGAAGCCACTCTTCAATAAAAAGGCACATGGCAGCCTGCCTGGAGTTCGACAAAATTCACCTAAAGGACTTTCAGACCATGAGAAATTAAATTCTCTAGTTTGATGAGACAAAGATTGAGTTATTTGAATGCCAAGCGTCATGTTTGGAAGAACCCAGGCACCGCTTTTCAGCAGGCTAATGTCATCCCTACAGTGAAGCATGGTGTTGGCAGCATCATGCTGTGGGGATGCTTTTCAGCGGCAGGAACTTACAGATTAGTAAAGATAGAAGGAATTATTAATGCAGCCATGTACATAGACATCCTGGATAAAAAACTGCTCCAGAGTGCTCTTGACTTCTGACTGGGGTAACGGTTCATATATCAGCAGGACATTGATTCTAAATTCACAGCCAAACCATAGGAGTAGCTTCAAGTGAAGTATGTGAATGTCCTTGAGGGGCCCAGCCAGATCCCAGACTTGAATCTAATTGAACATCTCTGGAGAGATCTGAAAATGGCTGTGCACCGATGCTTCCCATCCAACCTGATGGAGTTTGAGATGTGCTGCGGGAATGTGCCAACCTGCCCAAAGATAGGTGTGCCAAGCTTGAGACATCATATTCAAAAAGACTTGGGGCTGTAATTCCTCTCAACTGTGCATCAACAAAGTATTGAACAAAGGCTGTGAATATTAACGTATATTCTTAGTTATCCATATTTAATACATTTGCAAAAATCTCCTAAAAACATTTTTTCACATTGTCATGGTGATTGGTGTACTGTGTATAGAATTTTGCAGAAAAAAATTAATTTGATAAATTTTGTTATAAGGCCGTAACATATCAAAATGCGGAAAAATGTAAGCACTCTTTCCAGATGCACTTTACATGGTTAGTGATAAGGTAATTAATCCACTGCTTTGTGTTCTGAAAACAAGAGTTTTTAAACCTTGCATTAAATCAATCAATCATAAACAGCTTTCAAACATTAATAACAATCCTGTTCTCACCGTTTCCTCTTCTATCACTCCAGCTTGTTCAGCTTGTCTGCTTCACATACTAACCTTACTAATATCTCTGTCTCTTTTCTTGTTGAATTTTAATGTAATTAACGTGGCCAGATATGACTACAGTAAAAAAAATTAAACACAACATGGAATCGACGTTTTTGAAATTTTAAAAACACCAAGATTTCTTTTAACATTAAATAATTATGTTTTTAACTGCACTTGGCACCATTTGACTTATAACATGATGCATTTCACAATATAAGGATTTGAATTACTTTTTACATGTATATATCAGGTTGCAAGATTCAAATACATTTACATGAATTTAGTGAGTGCCATTTGCGCCCTCAACATTTTTTACTAAACATTACAGGTTATTTTACTCAAAACTGTAAGTGGAAAATGCTCAAAAAGCAGTACATTTGTTTCAGAATTTTTTCTACAAAGTACATATATTGTCCAATGATTCAAATAACAAAAAAGATGGGTGATGTAAACAGCACGAATCTTTTTCAATTTATTCTCGATAGACTGCAGTGAATTTTCAAGCAAACTAAAATAAAATGGAAACTAAATTTCCTAAACTAAAATGAAACAGAAACTGAATCAATAGAGGATACAATTTAAATTAGAACCAGTAAATTGCATTTCAAATGAAGAACCATTCCATTCCATTCCAAATATGCAATATAAATTATTTAATGGAATTAAATTTACTTTCTGTTGGCACTAATCACAGCCCATAGAGTACAGACAGCAGCCCTGCTAAAAGCAAAAAGAAAGCTTGATAGAGCCTACTAAAATAATGTTCACCCAGTTATCGAATTTGTGAACGGCAATTTGTGTCCATCAGAGGCAAAAAAAAGACTCAGCAATACAAAAATAAATGCAAAGTTGTGCCAGATTGTCATACTATGCATTAGGCGAGTTGTATGCAAAGGACTCGAAACTGCAGCTGAAAGAAACCGTGGGCATACCTGATAGTAAAAAAAAAAGCAAACAAAAGACAAGGGAAGCGTTTACCTGCCACAACGTTAAGCAACAATTTAAAATGCAAGCTATTGCTATCTCTCTAGCTCCCTACCGTTATCTCCCTCACCATCTGTAACGTTAGCTGTTTAACTTTAGCAGACCAATAAATGCTTACCCTTTCACGACGAAAAAGGGATCTTCCATAGACATTTTGTTTGTTTGAATAATATTTTATCCTATGGAAGGAGATCTTTTAACGGGCAATTACGGAAACTTTAAACGCTTTTAACAAAAGGAGCTGGAGTTTGTTTACATGTGCATACATTATTTGGAAGATTCACGTTCAGTTTCTTCTGTGTTTTTGTCGGTTGGCATACTGTGCGTGTACAACTATCGCTGCCTCCAACTGGACTGGAGTGTCATTGCAAAACGTTGATACAAAATGTTCCTCACAAACGCTATCAGACACCAATTCAAATCATAGATCCATCATACAAACATGTCCTGCGTAGAGATTGACACAAAGACGAGGAGCACAAGAATCTAAATACTCACTATAACTAATGCAATCAAAATGTTTAATATACACAGGATAACATTTACAATATTCATTATGCTATGCTCCAAGATGAGCACTTAAATAATATTTTAGCATGGACTTGGGTTGAGAGCAAATATGTAGTTGGGGTTTTCAAGTGGGCACCCTCCATCTCCACATGTTCCGTTAAGAGTCCCCATTATTATAATAATTTATATTAATAATATTACCTATTCCTGCATGCTCGTTCTGACAACTCTGCAGGGAAACATACCATCTGAAAAGAACATGATCTTTCCCACTCTGGGAAGTGCATACCATCTGAAAAATTAAACTCTGCAGGAAAGACTTACCTTTCATATATTTGTCCTTATATTAAACAACTTTTTATGGTTTGTCAGCATGTTGTTCTTTACATTTGTGCCCAAATAAGTTCCTTCCTTTTCAGCCACAGTCTTTCAGTTTAATCTGTTTCAGCTTTTATGTTTTGGCGCCATTCTTTGCCGCAGATCCTTATCTCCTTAGGTAGTTTGGTTGTTGATATCGCCACAAATCCATGGCATCCAACTTCCACAGGACACACCTTTTTTCTTCCTCGCTGCTCTGCCTCAGATGCTCATTCAGTATAGCACAGTTTCTTGCTTTTGCTTGCAGTTCTGCCGCTTCTGGATTCAATTGCTAATGTCGGAGCTACTTTTCTTACTATACTATCTCGGGACTCCGTAAGGGTCATTTTTAATCTATCTACAGTGCATTTAAATTCCTTTATGATCCCGGTAAGTGGCAGCTCCAGTGCATCTTTCCCATAAAGAGCCAGGCTACTAAGACACCGTAGCACCCCTAGCCGTTTCCTTCAATAAAAGCTGATTCATCATTCTAGCTTTTTAACTTTAGTGATGAGTACATCATAGACAGTCAAGGGCCACTTAGCTTTTCTGGCAACCCTGACTTCTCAATGTCTATTAGCCCACAGCAAGCCTTAAACTATATGACTGGCTGGCTTCTCTTCGTTTCAACAGTCATACTTAATAATTAGAGAGATATTTTATAACAGCATAATCATAGAACTTGCAGCAAAAAAATATGACTAAGAACTTGAAAAGCCAGCTTCGACAACGAGCAAGTCCAGGTGTAATGAAGCAAGTTACTAACGAGGAAGTGAAATCTTATCTAAAGACCAGATTGCATTTGAATGTTCATTTTCTGTTCCAAAAATACTTTAAAATGCAAATTCAATCGACTCCCAGCGCCGATTGGCATATCGCATCGCCTATGGTCTTCCATTACTGTCCGGTAACAATATGTGGCGCATTTGACGATGCATCACACAAATAGGCGTGCTTCTGTCAAAAGCGGCAACTGTCCACTTTTTTATGGACCATTCAGGTCGTGCAGAGGATTGAATCCCGAAGTGACTGTTGGTGAAAGAATAACGTGTTTTCATTGGCTGTCGTAGATGTTACGTGGTACATTCTTGCGATTAAACCCAACGATACGAGTTCAGTGGCATTATTAAGTACAGCCTTAGATCTGAGACGCAACGTCTGTTGAAATTACGACAAGTTACATTATGCTTACTGCCCACGCACATACATTTAAAAATAGATACGTACAAGACAGAGAGAAGAATAACAGAATCACTTCCGAACCGAAGGATAAAAAAGAGTGTGGGGTTGATAATACTTTATTAACACCAGGGCGGACACAGCTCCCACAAGCTCATGTGTTTTGGACTTCAACAGTTAACCATGGACTCGGAGTACAAAATTGAGGCTCATCGGATTATGAGTATTTCTTTAGGGAAAATGTACAACTCAAGAGTGCAACGTGGTGGTTTTAAACTGCACAAGAATCTTTTGGTTTCTCTCGTTCTTCGTAGTGCCCGTCAAGTCTATCTTACTGACTATTATTATGGAGTTTCCTTGAGCGACCAGCAACCTTCAGAATGGTGTGAACCAGAGTGTGTGGACTCATCGAGAGAAAAAATGATTTCCAATGGTATTGTAATTTTGGAAGAGTTAAAAAATAACAGCAATGTTGTGGAGCCCAGGGATGAGTACGGTGATACATCGACAACACCATGTATAGACACAGCTGGTAACGCTCAAGATATAAATGACGATACACTGGAAGCCACTCAGAACATTGATGGGGGCATTAAAACGTTGTCGAAATGTAAATATGTTCAACCGCTTAATGGATGTAAAGCAGCAACGAAATCACGATTAGAACATTTATCGGAGGAAACTGGCAATGAACACAAGGGGGTTTGCGCCAACAGGAAAAGGGGCGCCCAAAACTTTTCGACAATAGGTGCACCATCGAAAAGAACGAGGGTACCATCTTCCTTTAGCCAAGTGACAGATGTTACGGACGAAATGGATACTAGCAATGTTACTAACTTGATTAACATTTTCGGTTCTAGTTTTACGGGATTACTTAGTAAGGACGCGTTACAAGATGATTTGGATCGTGAAGAGGGTGACTCTGGGTCTGGTCAAATCAGTTGTGAAACAGCACTTAAAAACCTCGTCCCTTGGACTGCCATTGAGGCATTTTAACTACATCTGAAGAAGTGGACTTGATGCTTTTGTGTTTCCGGGAGTCCCTTCCTAAAACATGCAGAGAAAGGTGGGCAGCCGTACCCCTTCTTATTTGATTTCCGTCACAACTGTTAGAAAATAAATATATCCACACATTGTTTGGTGAATGTTGTGTTTGCATGTGAAAGTTTGTTTATCTTCATCTTAACATTGCAATGCTGCTCAGGCCACTTGCAAAAAATGCCCGCTGGCAAATGTCTAAAAAGCTCACAGTGTGTTGACAGAGAGACCTACCACCAAGATATGGACACATTTGTTTTGATGTCTGTGTTTTCTTCAGACCTTTTTTTACACTGCATGAAAATATTGTTTTTTAATGTCTGAATCTTTGCGGTGCGCAATGTTTTGTGGGATGAGCACGCATTAAAAACGTTTTCTTTAAAAGTGCACTTCCTCTTATTTTACTTGCGTTAGTAAATTACTTTGGATAAACATTCAAAAGTATTGGAGGCGATTTATGTTTAAATAAATATAGTGCAATGAATGGGTGGATGTTTTCCATCTGAAAAGCACTTTTCATCGTAACTAATGACACTGTTTAAAGCTGTATTTTAGTTTTGGAAAGGGGGGCATAATACTTAATTTTCAAGTCAGGCTACATCTTTTGTCCAGTCACAACCAGCTATTTTATGAATGACACAATGGGACAAACATCGTGGAATTCCCGGATCCCAAGTGTCTAACCAGTTTAACCTGCTGACCGTGGTACTGAAGCTGCTTAATGGTGCCTTTCATTGTTCTCAACCTATACTGTGTGTTGAATGTCACTATACGTGTATGAATGTAAATATATATATTATATGTCAGCCAATGCATTAAAACCATGTGGCTATTATTGTGTAGGTCCTTCTCATACCGTCAAAACAACTCTGACCTGTGAAGTTTTTTGTGGTATGGCACCAAGATATTGGTATCAAATCCTCAGGATCAGACTTGTGGCTTAATGGGTCAGCATGGGGACTCTGGGGCTACGCAACCCCATATGCAGCAAGCTACAATGCATTGCATGTTCTGACACCTATCAAAGCCAGCATTGACCTTCTCAGAAATTTGTGCTACAGCAGCTGTTCTATGGGATTGCTCCCCCAGCACATCAACAAGACTCAGGCACCAATGACCCTGTCACCAGTTCATTGGTTATCTTTCTGTGGACCTCTTTTGGTAGATACTGTACACTGCACACCCGGAACACCACCACCTGCACACCAGGAAGAGATATTCTTCCTTGAGACCCTGTAGATTACACAGCTGGCAAATTCTGACTCAGTTATGACATAACAGGACTGGTCTAGGACTCCCAGGACGCATTCAGAAAAACAAGACTACAACTGAAAGGCTATATTGACTCATTAAAGCTTTGTACATAGGATTTTGGAACACAAAAATAGGGAACATCTCTGTGTGTACATTGTCCAGTACATTCATGCATACAATATATATATTTTTAATTATTTATTTAGATTTTTACTAGGGTAATCGAGTGTGACCAGTTTTTTTTTCTTCTGAATGCAGGTTATGTGAAAACTGGGTTTGAGTTGAAGAAATGTCTGATTTTGGTCTCAAAAAGCCAGTTAACCTTTACACTGAGTCAGTGACTATTGCATCATACTTTGAGAAGCTAACCTTCTCAGTGGCATGTTGTCTTCAGTTGAACCTGACCTTCTCATTCTTTTAAGCTGAATTCACATGCAGCCTGAAATAATTCACTTTGTTTGACCGTTCCTTAACAACCCAATTGATATCGAAGCACAAATACTTACCAGGATTCTTTTTGGGGAGTGAATACTCGGACCCGCTTGGATCTTTTATAATTTCCTAATCATTGTCTAATTGAGCATTCCCATTTTTCTGCAGATCAATAATTTATTTGGAGCACATTCTTAACCCTCATGTTGGTTCATATGACACATCGTGGACGTACACTCAGTGTAAAACAAGTCCTTCGTGTTGCACTTCATTTTTATTAATAATTAATTTTTTTCTTTATGCTATCTATGATGCTGAGCACATTTCCAAGACAACCATATGGCAAGTTGTAAGAACTGTGGCACTTGCACTTAAACATTTATTGCATGTGTTGTTTCAGAGTCACAAGCCCACCTGACTTATAAAAGAAGAGTTAAAGCACCATTAAAGCTCTTTCAGTGAATGAAGGAGACAATGTTAATAGAAAGTCTTTCCACAGCATCAATGTGCAGGTAGGCCTAAAAATAAGCCTTTAGTATTCCAAATTATTATTCACCCTACCGCAGTTAATTGTCCTATGTTCTACAATGTCAAGATCATTGGGATGCAGCCCACTCAATCACCAATGTAGAAGCAAAGTGGCCCGGGTTGGTGCATGACTCCTGAATATTACAGTAGGCTGTACTGAGCACTAGATTTGACCATGGTGAGTTATAATTAATTAAAATTCATATTTGATTTTCTCCAATTGCAACTCAAATATTTTACCTGAAACCTTTTATCATAGGACAGTTTGATGGTTACCTGCTTGGTGACAGTGGATACCTCTACCAGTCCTCTTCGATGACCACTTACCCTGGTCCAAAGGCCGGACCACACTGCCGGACAAGAGCCAGGGTACTGGAATACTCAAGGCCCTGTTCCAGTACCTTCATCAACTCAAGGTCAGCCCAGAATAGGCATGCCCCAGTGATGGACCCTGATTGGTTTTGGCCATCTGCAGTTGAATGTGTTTGAATTCCAAATCCGTTTTATGCAACTGTTTCCTTAAATACATTGTTTATAGATCTTTCATAGGGAATTGTAGGAACAATGCACATTTCAGTGACAGGTCTACACATATATATAAAAAGAGTTAAAATCTAAGTCAT
>JAVQJS010126861.1:0-14137 GCA_036024795.1 Galaxias rostratus | reverse complement strand
CCCCGCCGCGGGCCGGCCCCCCCCCCCGCGGGCCGCACATCTCCCTAAGATGCGAATCGATGGCGACTTGCTGGCCGGTCCCTCCCTCTCGCCCGCTGCCGTTGACCTCTGGCGCTAGCGGCCTCTTGGGGGAGAGCCGGAGCACTCCCAGAGTGGTGACGGAATGGGGGGGGGGGGGGGCAGTGGGTTAGTCACACCACCAGCATCCAGGAGAGGCGGCTACTGCTTCTCCTATTTTTCAGCTGCCGCGACACCGGCCACACACCCCTATTGTTTCCCAAGCCTCGCCCCACTAATGGCTCTAAATGTTTGTGTTAGTTCTGCCATTGAGCTGCCTACTACCCTACGACTGAACTGGTGCGTGTGTGAAAAGAACAACTTGGCGTTGTACCGAGAACAATAAATACATTTTTAATGGCAGGTGCAAATGAATGAAAGAGAGCAACACGCGGCGGCCTTTGAGTCGGTTCCATTACACCACGGCAATGAAAGGAAGTCGGGCAGGTTTAAACAGATTGGCCATTATTCAGTGAGCACAATCTGCCATCACTGGTTAACGGACTTCCAGGTTGTTCTGCGTATCTCACAAGTTTTTCCCAGGAGTCATTGCGGGCTGATATTCTTAAGGCCATTTACAGTAGGTGTTGCTAAGAAAGGTTCAGTAAGTCCTCTTCACACGCTGGTTGGTGTGTAAGCAAGTCCCACCTTTTACCTCATGCACTTTTCAACTGCAGATGAATCGACCACATTGGCTCATCCTGAGCATAGATAATCAATTTACAACTGGGAGAAGCAAACCATTCCCCAAGGCATTCCTGTCCTTGAAGCGAAACAAAAGGTATGCTTATTAAGTCTTTTTTCCACACAAAGTCCACATAGACTTGGCTCACTTGCAATTATCAACACCTTACCAGCCTATATTTAGAAGTGTTAATTACAACTATCTCAAGACCTACCATAGCCTAAATAAATGATTCAGACGTGATCAATATGTTTTACTACTCAGTCCATGATTCCAATAATCCTCAGAGGTCACAATTAAAAGTTGATGTTTGTTGTTTTGCGTTGGCGCAACCCGTCAAGATTGCTTTGCTTTGATCTCTGTTTATCTCATGCCAATCCCATTTAGAGAGAGACAACAAATGGTCAATCGGGCAAATTATCAGCTTAACACACACTTCTTTGTGGACCCCCAAAATTCCAGTACATAAGGTAACAATACTGGCCCACATATCAACAAATGGCAGAGATGAGCATTTCTGACCCTGCTACAAGCTGGCATCACACGCCACTGACTTGACCTCGCCAACACCATGCCAGAGTAGTGACCTACTTCTGGATCCGGCTCCCTCACTCCCTCAGCCTCCCTGTGGTGCTGCTTTAATACGCAATCATGGTCTGTGTGTGCTCTGATGTCATCGTGGCTTGTATCATCCTTTTGTGATTTAATGCGGCGCATACATACCCCGGACGTCAAGACCACAGATCTTATTGGCCTATAGTCCTACCAGGAAGACTGCTGGCACCAGGGCACACCAAGACACAAGACCAATGGAGAAACTGGGGCGGCGGCTAAAAGTGAATTGTTTCAATGATAACCCCATGGCACAGCTCCCATGACAACCACTCTGCTCTTTTACATGGACTTTTCATTGCAAATCATTCTCAGAGATTTTATGAACACGTTATGGGGGTATAAGTGACCCATTGTGTCGCAATGGAAGGTCATCTCATTCCTCCATCAAACGTCCCTGTGAGACTAACACGACAGGATCCTTGTTGTTGTGTGCCAGTCAATCTGGTGAGCTGGAAACAAATGAAATGTGCCGTGTTTGCAAAAGATTTCACGCCAAACGTCTCTCACTAGGTTATCACACTATAATAATGGGACTGTCTAAAATCTAAACAGGTTATCTTTTTCACTATGTAACAACAAAACATTATCAAGAGACTACATGCAGCCGACACATAATTGTTTTAGAATCTGTTCATGTTCACATGAAAATGCAAAATGAGGGTGTAAAAGTCTACAGTATAGATATCCTCTTTCTCCAGAGAACCTGAGTGGGCCCAGCCCTGAGGAGGTAGGCTAGCGATCATAAACACAGCGGCCAATAGCAGATTCTAGAGCTCCACTTCCCTGGTAAACAGAGAACACAAAGGCAGGGTCGGAGCCACTGCACAGGGTGTGTTTCGCTTTCCGACTCCCACACACTCATGCATTAAACATGGTTCAACAATCACTCTATCCGATGAATCCCCAAGCCCAACTTAAGGTCCTCTGACTAAACATTTCCTGGGGAATTCCATCCAGGAACGGTGTTCCCAATGACGGAGCGACTGCAACAGCTGAGAGGAAAAATACGTTTCCAGCTGGCACAGCATAACATATTTCTTAAACAAAGCCATATGTTTGTTCTACAAACGTAATATGTGTAAACAGTATAATAGACTTTCATAAATATAGACCCTGGTAAAAGAATTGTGACTGTTCTCATTAGAATTCGGTTGAACCTTTTGCAGAAATCGAGTCAAATTAATGTTAATTTTAAATAGTTGAAATAAAAAAATCTCCAAAGGTGCAATTTTAACAAGAGTTTTTTCAGTATTGAGAAAAATAATGCCAAGAGCTAAGTGTATACGGTTTTCATTAGAACCCTCAGTTTGCCATAGGTTTTCATGGAAGCGTTATCGTTACCATTTGTCATCAAGTAATGTTTTGAAAAGACCCTTTGGGGAGCACAGCTGCCAAATGCAATCGTGAAATCTTACATAATCAATGCTGCAGTTAAATGTGCATGAATCCAACTTGTTAGAACAGAAACCTTATTAATTTCATATAATCCAGAATTGTTTTGAAAATTGCCTCTTAAAAGGCAGGAAAAATGCTTCCCCCATCCATCAAAGAGCACTTTGGTTCAACAACCTCACCCTTGCATGATGATCACATAGTACCTTTAGGGAAGCAAGAACCCAGGTTGAACTGCAACTGTGATATAACAACAGTTAGCCGTTTCTATTGTGTTGCACATGAGTAATCGTTGGGAGGGCTGGAGAGGCGAGCGTTGACAGCCTGCTCCACTGCTAGGAGATACTTTGCAAGTTTTGATGGTGTCTCCTACATCTGATATCAGCGCCCATGCACAGCCCAACAGGATATATTGGTAAGACATTGAATTAAACCTATTTCTATACCATGACTTCACTTGAAATCGCTGCTTGGCTAAGCATGTATAATACGCCACATAAACACCTACGGGATTCAAGAGGAATAAAAAAATATGCTGAGCACACCATCGATATGGACAGGGATTATTATTTAGACCCCAGGTCAAGCTTTTCTTCTGGGAAAAGACCCAAGCCTTGAAATCCCCCATGTGTTTCTACCATGTCCAATAAACTGGAGATCACTGACTGTTTGGCAAGAGCATGAAGCATCTGAGCATGTGACACATCTGCTATGGCGCTGTGAATGAGTTAATTATAACATCATCCTCTGTAGGCTAGCAGACAGAGTAATGGCCTGCGATAGAGCAGAGCTGGGGATTGGGAAGGTCTCGGTTCTCTACATTAAATCCTGGCCAGGACAAGTGCTAATTCCATTAAGATTTATCGAGTGCAGTGCACCAGAAATTTGTGATGTTACTGTCAAAACAATTTTCATAATATTCTTTCATTATAATAGTGATATTGTATAATAGTAATATACTTTATAGGCATATCTCTGCTCTTTTGGACAGTAAATTAGCATTGTAAACACACAAGAATGCACACAAACAAAGACCTCACATATTACACACAACCTTAAGTGACAACAGAGAGTAGTTTGGTGTGTATTGGTTTGGTGTTCTTCCTAAACCCAATCCATTTGAATCTTTGAAGTAGGTGAGGTTTCCCTCTCAATCTAAACTCACCAGATTCAGACAATTTATCCTAAGACCTTATTTAGATCAGTTTTTTGGCAGCCTTCCCGCAATGGCGGACATTATTGATTAATACTGAATATTCCACAGTGTGATGGAACCTCTTCAATTGAAAGGTAGGTGACTCACAAGAGTAGAGTTAACAGTTTTCGTGTGTGTGTGTATGTGCACTTCAAAAAAAGAAAAATTGTGTTTGTGTATGTGTGTGTGTGTGTGTGTGTGTGTGTGTGTGCAAGAATCCTTTGTGTGTGTGTAAGTACAACCAATGCATTACCAATCAGGAATGTCTTGGAAAGTCAGATGGGTGGATGACTCGTCACAAGGCTGAAATCAATTGGTCCATCACATGCCTTAAGGGCCCTATGAGCACAGTTTGTGTGTGTGTGCATATGAGGGAAATAGTGTGTGTGTGTGTGTGTGTGTGAGAGAGAGAGTGTGTGAAAGAAAGAGACAGAGTGAAAGAGAGAGAGAAGGTCTGTGTGTGTGTCTGTGTTAGTGTGTAGGTGTGTGTATGCCTGTGTGTGTGTGACACACTGGCACAGCCTGACCTAATTAATGATGTCACCCATGTCAAAAGTATCAGTATCAGAAATTTACATCACTTAGGAAGGTTCATGGTTTATTAAGTGAGCAAAATGGAGGGCAAAGGCAAAAAAATAACACATGGAGGTGTATTTAGTTTAATCTGTGTAGTTTCTATAATTGTAATTCATTCATTTATTTTATTAATTCATCATGGTCGAAATTCAATCAGCAAATGGCTTGTCAGTGTACTCAACCAGATAATTCGTAATCCACTTTATCCTTGATTATCCCTCCTTACTCAGACCAATGGGCAGGTATGACATCTAATGCGCACAATACACCTGCTGGTCCATTTATATGGCACTAGAGACCAGGGCCAACAATAGTATCATAGCAGGCCAACATACAGGCATAAAGCATTAAGCCCATGTCTATATTGTTCATGCCTTACATATAGTAAACTTAATTTATTTAGAAAATGTAAGGTTGTTGGACTGTAGTACGATTTTTGCGGGCCAAAACCTAATGTAGCGACCGTTCTTATACTACATGTGCAAGCATCACCGCCTGGTCATCCCAAGTTCTCACATCTTTAGGGGATGATGTTCGCAAACAGAATAAATCCAGTCGCTTTACGATTGGTAAGCAAGTTAAATAAAAAGATTATTACAACCAAACAACCGCACTGCTGAAATATTAGAGTATATTTCCAAATGATGTCGGTTTGGCCAATGTCAGGTGAATGCAATTACTAGATTGAATAGAGATAGAAATATATAGCCCAGACTATAGGAAACACTTATGTTTTAAAATTACGAAAACAGAATAGAAGCAGGTAAATTGCGAAGTGACTGATAGCTTATTTTAACAGAATGATCAGAACATTGCGCTGGAGCAGTTTAATAAACCCATAATTGTGATGAAGACGGCGGGTAGAGAATGTCAAAGATGCATTTAGCGCTCCGTGCAAAACCGTAGTGGGTTTGATCGCTACTCTTTTGAAAACATCACCATCAACTACCATATCCACCCGGATAAACTGTAAGAATACATACATAAATACATCCTACCTTAAATCTGTCACTTTTAATGCATGCGAGCTGGCTTGGAAGTGGGCTACACACTCCTGCTCTTCTCCGCTCCACTCTGCTCTGCACACCCTTCGCTCACGTTCAAGCCCCTCCTCGTGTAGCTAGCTCAAAGATGATTTTTTTTATCAGATTTCTTTGCGCAGAAAAGAGGAAACGCGTCACGCTCACAATCCACACGTAGATGGCTTTCAGATAAGAGATGACATGGGCTTCATCAGCGTCTTTCTTTCTTCTAGTTTCTCTATGGATGCAATTCTAATGCTTTCCGCCGACAGGCTGTTCTTCATTCTCAGATGTTGTCATATGAGTGATTCAATAATACTGCCAGACAGTTTGTCACTGTGTGTGTGTAATATGTCGTGCTGTATGTCTGAGCATCTGCATCCACGCACAAGATATGAAGATGATGTCCTTTTTTAATTCTCCTGTAAACTCCAGAAGTTGCTCCAGACTATGGTATGCAGCTGGCAATTCGAGATATTTTTCTTGTAGGCAGAATCACCACTACTTCAGCGCTGTCAAATCTACCCTGGTTTGACACCAATAGGATATCATATTGTTCAACCGGGGTGCATTTGTACACAGCACAGAAAATAAGAAAGGTTTGCTAGAGCAACTCATAAAAAATCAAGACACTACAACTTCACTGTCTTGTATAGGCAACTTTATTGGTTGAAATGTTTCTATTAAAGCATAAAGTTTAGAATT
The DNA here is from genome assembly GCA_036024795.1 of Galaxias rostratus. NCBI lineage: Eukaryota > Metazoa > Chordata > Actinopteri > Galaxiiformes > Galaxiidae > Galaxias > Galaxias rostratus. The sequence goes on along the minus strand of JAVQJS010126861.1, from coordinate 7,890 downwards.
TCCACCGATCTAAACAAGATTCCTGGTAAACCTTAAATTCCAAACCAACATTCAGGCAAAAAAACCAACCCAAAAAACCTACAACAACGTGTAAATTGCCCCCCAGATATTTGAAGAATTTTTTTTAGTTGACCTGTTACTGTCATCACAACACTTGAACGTAACAAGTCAACTCAAAAATATTTTATATTTAGAAAAGAGCAAGTTAACCAGTACTTATTCAATTTAGTGGTGCCAGGGAATTAAGCAACATTTTATTTTGATTCCATTAGTGTAACAGTGTTTTGTTTTCCCCTGACTAGATACTGCCATCTAATGGGCATATTGACCTCATGGTGCCATGGAAATACTCAAGTAACAACTTATTGTTTTATCTATAAGTTGAATATTTTAAACATTCTGAACTAAAACTGACAATGCAAACAATAGCGATGCTAGCAATTAATGAATTTTTCCGTTATACAAGACATAGACTAACTGAGCAATGATTTCACTTTCTTGTTAACAGGACATTTGTATTTGATTATTAACTGTCTAAATCCCTCTTCAATCATCTGTTTTATCACACACGTCGGGGAAGAAAAAACAATTCTCAGAAATTCTTCCTTTCTGAGTGCTTGTGATGTGAGACCATTAGTAGCTATGACCTCAGCGAGGGGTTTAATTGGGTGGCAAAGCAAGGCAACAGAACTATTCCACTTGATCCTTGCCCTCCATGTAACGATCAGACAGGATTTTATTAGCATACGAGACAGCTGCCGCGTAATGTGCCGAAATATATGTTGTAGCAGCGGTGAATAAGCTTTAATGCTTGTGTTATTTATTTACTTTCTCATCATGCTTATATGAGATCGTATGATTTATTTAGCCTACCCTTTTTATTTGCACAGTTGAAAATGTGGTATGGGCTGAGTGGTTTGTGTTTACACTATGATGTGAGCAAAGGTGGGTACGAGCATTAAATGCCATTTAAAATTAGATTGCAGCTTTTTGACAACTTTTCTATGGAGATGTTTTTTTTTTGTGTACTGGATATTATTGTTTTCTATACTTTTATTCAAATCTGTCAAAAATACTGTTGTGTCTCCCTCTTCAAATTAAGCCACAAGATGGTAGCACTGATATGATCTTGGAGAAATATTTCAAAATTTGTAGGGTGACTCATTTATTTAACATGGAAATAGAAAATAAAAGGATTTGTTTATTTTAGCTAGTCTCATCAAACTTGTCTTGTTGCCATGAGCAAGAACAAACACATATTCCATGTTAGCCTGCTAATTCATTTGCACTTGTCTTCTGAATAATTCCCAGGTGCTCTTTTATTTATATGGCTGTGCAACTTTGTTAGACTTAAAATAAGTGGCAATTACTGATTTTGTGAAAATTGTACTATACTCAAATGAATGGCCATTGACGTCAACCATAAGTAAATAACTCAGAGCAGAGCAAACATCTTATGAACAGAGAAAACTGTATTATTTCTTATACATTACATATTGCCAATGCAATGCCTATGGATTCTCATGTCGTTTCCACATCTCACAGGCCACTATAAGTTCAACCCTTGTGCTAATCTTCTGATCTCACCTTTATATTGTTTATCAATGGCCAAGGTCATTTACTACGCATGAGGGGAAAATCAAACACATTCCAAAAAATTATTTGCCTTTGTTTTGTGAAACAAATTCGTTCACCTAGTAGTATGCTTGGTGTATCCATGGAAACAGGTGGTCAAGGCAAGAGGGAGGGCCCTGTTTTGGTAGCAGAGGGAGTGTGTAAGATACCCTGGTCTCCTCCCTGTCACACTCGGCCCTATTTAAACAGCCCACAGCTCAGCCCACCCACTGATGAGCTGGTCTTTAGAAGAGAAGGAGTCTGAGTCTGCTGCCAAGAGTGCCTTCAGCTATCCCTCAGAGAACTTATCACATCCCAACATCCTAGTGTATCCTGTGTTCCAACAACCCAGGTTGGGATACACTTTGGAATTGGCAAGAAGAATTCCTCCACCTAAGGTAAGCATTACTTTCTCTTATTTCAGATTATTTATGATTTATCAGATGTTCTAGAAAGGTGATTGATTAGAGTTTAACACTGTTTGTTCTTATACGATTCATACTTTTGGTGGGAAATTGTATATACTTTTTAATAAGTGTCTTTGTTGTTTCTTGCAGAATTATTCAGTCCTGGCCAACAGAGTTATGTGGGTAGTGGAGAAGATCCGTGTTTCAGTGGAGAGAACTAACCTCCCCTTCCCCCCGGCAGAATACAGTTTCCACATAGGGGACATCATGTTTGGTGAGAAGACCGACAAACTGAAGAGGATCTCCCTCTGTCCCAATGTCATCACCCCCGACACTATTCCGGAGTTTTGTATCCCACCCAAGATCCCCTCCTTCCAGGAAGCAAAGGCCATGGAGACCAGCCGAATTGCTCCTATCATCCGCGTGTCACCGTGCGAGAGCGGCAGTCCCAAGAGAGAAGCGCCTGGCCGAGAGAACGTCAACACCCACATCATCCAGGTGGAGAGCGTGGACGAGGGGCCCTACGACAACAGTGATGAGGAGACCACCAACGCCGACCCACATAGCCAGGCGGCCTTGTCTTTGCCCCACATGGTCAAGGCGCAGACCTGCTACGGATTCTGCACCCTGCTGGAGAGTCCCCACACCCGCAGGAAGGAGTCTCTGTTCCACAATGATCCAGGCTCCGTTCCCCTCCTGCTGCCTCGCAGCAGATCTAACACATGCTCAAGGATCTCTCCGTCCTCCTCCCCGTCCTCCTTCAGCCTGAATAGCCTGACCTCCAGGCTCTCGCCGAGGGCCTACGCGCTGAACAGACAGGGCACTCTAGACAGCGACACCACCTCTTCGGCAGAGTCGTCCCCGTTCAGCTCCCCGTTGCTGGCCCGCTGCCCCGCCAAGTCCTCCCTGCTGAAAGCTCTGAGCCATGAACGGTTGCTGTCGCGGAACCTGAGGAAGGCCATGGCATCCAGGAACAACTCGTTGTCGACCGACGAGGGCAGCTCCACGGACAACAGCCCCAATGTCATGAGGAGGGCCTCTGAGGGGCTGTTAGAAGGGCTCCCCAGCAGCTTTGGCCTTGCTCCCCCAGTGATCTTTCCCATGGATGTGGCTGTGCACAGGGAGAGGGTGATGAGAGAGAGCATGGTGCCTGTGGGGAAAGACGGCAGCCTGCGTCTCTCAGCTGAGTACTGTTCCGACAACCAGAGACTGCGGGTTCGACTGATCAGTGCTGAGGGGCTGTACGCAGGGTCTGTGGACCCCAAGACCATCAACTGCAGTGTAAGTCTGTCCTTGATTCCTGGGAAGGTCCAGAAGCAGCGTAGCACTGTCATCAGGAAGAGCCGCAATCCCATTTTTAATGAGGACTTCTTCTTTGATGGTATCTCAGAGGCAGATTTGTGTCAGTGCTCACTGCGCTTCAAAGTGGTCAACAAAATGTCCACAATGAAAAGAGACTATGTCCTGGGTGACTGTGATTTGCCTCTCACCAGCATTGTAACTTTATAAGTTTGAACACTTTCTTATTTATTTCTATTGGGAAATGTTATTTATTTTAATTTTTTGGGTATTCTTAATTTTATATTAATTAAACCTGAAAAAAAAACATGTTTCCTGGGTATTTTATTGCATTTCTTTGTCACATTATTACATTTAAATATTCAATATACGTGGTTCAAAACATTAGAATCCATAATGACTCCGTGGCAATATCCTTCACATTAATATAAATGACCTGAATCGTCCCTCAGCTAGACACTCATTCAATACTAATCATCCACTTACATTTAGAGCCTCATAACAGCTCTACATGCTCTGAATTTTTTTTACTGTTTGTGCTCAATCTCTTTGTAGAACACATTACTGAAACGCTGCTGGCCTTATGAGTTGGAAGGAGACACTTACCTTCTCTCACCTTCTCTATGCCTAAGCCTGTTGTTTCCTCTTGACCTTTACTGGCTTAAACCCATCACAGGTAACCAGATGGCTCGTAGGCTGACTCAATCCCAGACCTACTAGATTTTCACCAGGGATAATGGCAGGCTTGGATGTCATGCCCTTTGACTAATCTTACGTCATTCTAAATCTGTCGCAATGATTCGATCTGTATGGTTATATATTTTATCTTGCTATATTTTCTATATTTTGAGTTGGCTGAGATCTCACTTTGAAAAGACTGTTCAAAATACCATACTATCTGATAAAGCATGTTGACAGAAAATATTACTTATTCTTGTTCACAATGATGCTGCCTTGTTTGTCAAGGAGCTACTCAGTGGGGCACGACTGTTTAAAGCAGTCCCTTTGATCTGAGACTACGCAGGAACACATGCCATGTTTCTAAGCAAGCACCAATTGTAGAATCTACAAAATCTAAATTCAGAACAGTCTAGCGGACATCTATTATTTGTTTTTAATTGCAGTTTCATGAAACATGTTTCTCTCATTAGATCATAGTTGATTGCATTAGACATCATCGTAGTCAGCTGCATGCAGTGGAGACCACATCTACTTGTATATATATATATATATATACATAGATGATTACCCTGCTGCAAGGTGCGGAAGCTGCAACATTGACCTTTAGACAGACATATCCTGCTGTTTTCAGAACTAGGCCTAAAAGCATTCGCTGTCACTATTCAGGAACATTTAGTTAAAAATTAACCAAAGGTTTAACAGGGTTTAACAGGTAATAGAAATATTACCAAAAAGGTATTATAGATTATTTTAAATGGAAGATTTAAAAACATAATGCAATAAGACAAAATGTAATGTAGACAATGTTTCTACCAGCAAGTAAGTGATAATGTGTAAAGTAAGGAAACATTCCATCTTAGGCAGATTATCAATTCCCCGGTCATAACCGTACATTACCTTGCTATAAAGCAAAGAAAAGTTACCTGGGGGTGCAATGAATGGAATGCCATTTCTACATTTCACACAAAGATTTGGACGATCAAACCATTACATCCAACCTAACCAAAACTACATACAAATCAGGAAAAGCAGGAGGGTTTTGAATATTCATATTCTATAGGCGGACCTTCAATGTTTGAAACAAAAACAGTCGTTGGCCCTCCAATGTATTCAGAAATACAAATTAAAGTAGTGTCTTTCTTTTGGTTAACTATGGGACTCAGTGTGGAGGGGTACTTTTGTGTTCCTTATTGACACAGCTGTGAAATGTCAAATTGTAAACTGGAATTACTGGTGATTCCCCGGGACTGGTCTTCCATTGAAAGGACTCTGAAAGGTATTTTCAGGGTGTGATTTATGCTCTTGTTTTAAAGGGCCAAAGTAACACATGGCACAGAATCAACGTGTTCACACTGATACTGTTACAGACAACCAACATACAGCCAGCCATCCTTGTGTTTTGTAGAAGTATACTTCCAAAGCTACACTGAGGTTGTATGAAGTTCAAGGCATCCATATTGAATCAAAGGCTTAAACTATTACATTACACCGATGAGAGACAGCTTCTTATAGACACAAGGTCCGATTAAACATTAAAGTCGTACTGACATCCAATCCGAATCAAGATTGGCTGTCTGGTTCCCTGAGACCTCTGCATTTCATGAATATCAACATCTGAGAGAGGAAGTGCACGCTTTAAGTCTCCGGTGTCACTAATTGAAACGGTTGGCCACGTGTCCCATTGTCGCCTGGTTACCCAAGCACCGGTCTGTTCTTCAGTCTCATCATGCGGATATGACCGGGACCATGCACAAGGGCAGTGAGGGAGTGTGGCAATGAGAAAGAGATCTTTTATGGATTGACCTCTTTATGAAAAATGTAACAGTGACCTAGATAACGTTCTATCCCAGGACAGTTGTAAAACCATGTGTGTTTTGTCTTTGTTCTATTGATGTGGATGAACTCGTTTTACAGTGGGTCATAAACTTTCTTTTGAATGACTTAAACATTTGACAGAAGGGAGAGCAACTTGTCTTTCAATTAGAATGAACAATTCTAGGAAAATAAACCCACTCGTATCACTGCTGATCAAGTTTATTTGAACTGGAAATCAAATAATTAAACATCCCATAGTCCTGGATCTCAAGTATTGAAAAGACGTTTCAAGAAAGAGAAAAAGTAGCCCTTGGTAGGCAGGTCCAGAATAATGAAAGTTTGTTAAACAGTAAGTTTACTAAGAAACTCGATCCTCCAAAGCTAAGAGTTTAAATTATAATCAATTAAGGTATCACAAACATCCTACCATTAGTGCTTGGTATGGGGTGACAAGGGATGAATATTAGAACGTCTGGTTAATGGTCTTCTGTTTGCTTTGTTGATCACACACATTTTGTTGATCCGATTATCATCATGTGACAGGGATACATTGATTTATATTTCCAACAAGCAAACATATGTACGTGAGAACTATTTATACATTTTTTTTTCACATCAACATGATCTTGTGTTTGGGTACAGTAAACACAGATGATGTCATACAGAAGGAAACTAATAGTAATAGTTATGTTGTAAAGGCAATATTTATTTTTGAAAAAGCAAAACAATAAAACAATGTGTAAAAAACAAGACATTATAATGATTAAAAAAACATTACATTAGGACAATACAACCTTAAATGGTACATTAGATGATTGACATTAGCAAAACCCTTGTCAACCTCTACCCCGTGGCGCTTGTTTATTTGAGTGCCTTTATGTAAACAATGACACAAATTACCTTTTCCCTACTGTAATTATGTTTTCTCCAAGTCATTGTTGAACTTTCCAAACAGACCATACATTAGTTAATCATCATACATTGCAAAAACAACAAGGTTGCCAAACAATTAACTTTAGTAGGTTACATCTTAGTACCTGACCACTACTTCTCTTTACTTACATATACATGTCTGATGTGAAAGTGCAGAAATTGTGTCACACTGTCAGGCAAGTGTCCTGACAGCAACATTTGACACTTTTACAGGTTCTCAGATGGCACTCCACAATAGAAAGGTCAACCTTTGGGTTAAGTTTGGCTACAGGTAAAGTAAGCGTTTTTCTTTTCTTACATCTCCATAGGATTTTACACGTTCAGTAAAACAAAAATGATCAGGAGCTATGAAAGAGCTGTGAAAGATTCACATTCCCACATTCCCCTCCCAGTTGTTGTCTGTCCTATCCCTATGTGTTCGCCTGCATAGAATAAGCGGTATAGCTAATGGATGGACAGACTTCTACACAAATAGAAAGATTGGATGTAGTGATCATAGTCCGTGTGCTGCTTTTTGTACCATCTTCTGGGATAACGTTTAGGGTCTGCAGACTCCAAAATCAGCTGTAAGAAGGTTGGCTGGAGTGACTATATCTGATATCACTTGTTTCGGCAATGTCTTCGATTGTCTATTATTTGTATGATGAAAATGGTGTAAGATTTTACAAGCACATCAATGTTAACAATCTTTCACGCTCATCCCTTAATAAACACAAAGATTGTATTTCTCTGAGAGATAGGGTTCTGTTGACATTATCTGGTCAAAGCAGCTAAGCAGACTGGTGACGTCAGGTTATGCCTATTTAGTCACATCTTTGTATTCTGGGACTGTCATTAACAAAGGAACAGATGTTTCTTGGTTGGCTATGGCCAGTGGAGACAGATTAATTTAAAAAAGGGATTGGAGAGTATGTAGAGTTTTTGAAAAAGAAAAATCAAGAACCCAAAATTTTGGACGAACGAGGACAGGTTTTAAGTATAATGGTAAGTATCTAATAATCATACAACTGGGAAAGCAAAATGTAAAACACCTACATTAATATTTCACAAACACCACAACTATACCAAGAAGAAGTAGAAGAAGTAGAAGAAGTAGATGAAGAAGAAGAAGAAGAAGAAGAAGAAGAAGAAGAAGAAGAAG
>JAVQJS010126847.1:0-21532 GCA_036024795.1 Galaxias rostratus | reverse complement strand
TTTTATATTTTTTGATTTAGATTTTTTTAGAGAGAGATAGAGAGTTATAGTTTGTGTGAGAGAGAGATAGAGAGAGAGAGAGAGAGAGAGAGAGAGAGAGAGAGAGAGAGAGAGAGAGAGAGGGAGAGAGAGAGAGAGAGAGAGAGAGAGAGAGAGAGGGAAATCAACAGTGTAATTAATAGAGTAAGTGAGAGAGAAAGAGAGTGAGCGAGTGAGTGAGAGTGTTGTAAGGTCTGCAACTCGGACCTCTTTGATCAGTCAATGAGATGTTGCCTGCCGGAGTTGAGTCAGGGCAGTCTCAAGGTCAGCCGACCTCAAAAATTAAAATACATTAATTCCTCCATAATTATGTGTGATTTGCATCATCATGGACCCATCCTCTCTCGGGAGGTGTGTCCGTGTATCACGGTAAGGTCGGGCTTGATGTCCGTGTCTCAGGTTGTGTGAGGGAAAATTGTGTGTCAGGGTATCAGAGTGTGTAAGGCGAGGAAGTGTATCAGTGCAACTGGGTGTGTGAAGACAGGCTGTGTGTCAGTCTATTAGAGTGTGTGAGGGGAAATTGTGTGTCAGTTTCTCAAAGTAAGGTTAGGCAGAGTGCCAGCGAATGAGGGGTGTGTGCAGTGTGTGAGGGTGTGTGAGTGTGTAAGGCGAGGCAGTGTGCCCGTGAATGAGAGGCGTGCGGACTTACAGTTGACGGTGACCTTGACCCTGCGTCTGTCGGGCGGCGCCACGCCATTGTGGGTGACACACTCGTACTCCTCTCCCTGCTGCCGCTTGATCTCTGTGATGTCCAGGAACTCCCCGTCACTCACCAGGCCGTCTGGAGTCACAGGGCAAGGGGTCAAAGGTCACCCATCCACCTATCGCATGACCATTGAGGCCGGGTATGGGACGAGCGCGAAGCTTTCTGTTGAAAGGCCACGCGGGACTGCGAGCGCCTTCACAACCTGTAACAGTGTCTGATGTGCTCTGCAGCATGGAGACTGTTTTGTAAGAGCTGGGCCAACAACACAGAGACGGAATGGACAACGGCGGCATCGCCGACAGACTTAAGTCTCCGGGGGGGGGGGGGGTGACGGGGGCTCAGAGAGGTGTTTCCGTCCATCGGCAACAGAACACCCGACAGAGGAAACGGCTGGGAGGCCGCTAAGCAGCGAGAGAAAGAGAGAGAGACTGTGTGACTGTTACTTGGTGTTGACAAACTCCCCCGGTGCCCCGAGAAGCGAATTAGTCTGCCTCGCACTTCGACGGCCCCGCCGTATTTCCTTGGGCGACGCACCACAGACAAACGACAGAACGGTAGCCGAGAGAGAGAGAGAGAGAGAGAGAGAGAGAGAGAGAGAAAGAGAAAGAGAGAGAGATAGAGAGGGAGGAGGGAGAGAGAGGGGGAGGAGGGAGATATTGCCTGGGCGCGCGAGAGAATGGATGTTGGGGGTGTTATTAGAATGGCAGCCGTGGCGAGGGAACAACAGTGAGCGGGAGTGGGGGAGTAAGAGGATGAGAGAACTACGTCTCCGTAGCCAGCTTGTCTCGCAGCTTCCAAAGCCATTAGCTTAGCTTTTTTTCCCTCCACTTACCCCATTAAAGAAGTCAGGCCGCGGAACACAACATAACGCATAATCTCACCACTAACAAGGAAAGCTACCGCTTGAATTGCCCTTCACTTCCCCACTTTCTCCACAGACCCCCCCCCCCCCCCACACACACACACACACACACCAACCCACCACCCTCTCCCGCCAACCCACCAACGCCATTCAGCGGACCTTCATGTCCCCGGACACAAACCGCACCCACGCGCGCCCCGCCTTGCGAGCCATGCTTGCGCAAACACACACAAAGGACACTAAACAGCGCAATAATTCCTGTCAGAGATTAGCGCGGCGGTTCTAATTGAAGATTATACTGGAGGATTATTAGCGCGGCTACTGAGCTGGAGACGATTATTTGCAGCTGGCGTTGCGGAGGCAGCGACAGTGGCGGGGGCTTTCTGTCCCCCCTCGTGAGCCGGGGTGGAGGGAGGGGAGGGAGGGGATGGAGGGAGAGGGGAGCCGCTACCCAGCAATGTTATTCACTCAATTCATTAGCCTAATAAATATGGCTCCCCTATGACATCCCGGCGGAGCCGACTGCACCAAATTCAGCCCGCGGGGCTTGGAGACGAGGAAAGAGCAGGCGCACACACCGATATGAATCAGGCCTGCTTGCAGTGCCGGCCCGAGACATTACGAAAAAGTCAACTCTGACACGGACGGTGGGAGGGACCACCGGGCCTCGGACCGCGTTTCCCAACAGCCCCTTCCGTCCCGTTTCCCCGGCAGACAGATAACGGCCGGAGAAGGCCGGGCTGGATGTCCTGATCCAGTCCTGCGATAGATAAGAAAGTGCGCTATCTCGACAGTTTGATCCGGAGATCATTAGCCGTCTGATGGGGCCCGAGGCGGCTGGAGACGATCTGATGGAGGCGCTGGCGCACCTGGTGGGTCTCCGGCGCAACGTCTGGGAGATGACGGCGGACAAAGCGAATGTCAGATCACTGTGGCTAGGAGACAGAGGCTGTGTGCTTTGTGTGTGTAGTGATCTTTGTGCAAAGACTTTCTTTCCAGGGGGGCGTGTGTGTGTGTGTGTGTGTGTGTGTGTTTTTAAGGCATGTGTGTCTGTGATGCATGTGCGAGTATGTGTGGGCGTGCGAGTGCATTAAATCGTGCACTCGTTGTAACGGAGATGTGGCACTAAAAGCCTCCGGTTCAGATTGAAAAGGGAAGGTTCCAGTGCGTCTTGCCGGCCAGGTAATGGATGTCGGGGGAAGTGAACGGGAGAGGAGATTGGAATGCTGAGTGGGTTTGTGCGATGATAAGGGGGCGGGGCGGCGGGCCACTGTGGTCTTAACCGGGGAGCCGAACCTCACCCTATCCAGACGGGCGACCTTTGACGGTGGGACGGGTTGGGGGGAGACACGGAGGGTGTCAGGAGGTATGACCTCACATAGGAAGGCGGGGGTGGGCGGGGGGGCTCCTCCCCTGTCCCTTTCCCTCAGGCCCGCCTTCCTCTTCTCTAAACAGAGGAACAGATGGCAGATGGCAGCCGCTCACTGTTGCTCGGGCCTCCTCCATCCTCCTCTATCCCTCCCCTGCTAGACGCGGCTCAGCTGCAATGACTCCCGTGGAATAGTAATGCGGCACCATCACTCTCTCCCTAGAAGGCTGGTGGTGGTGGTGGTGGTGGTGGTAGTGGGCGGGGGGTGCTAGCGATAGGGGAGGTGGCGGGGGGTGACTGCTGACACGGGAGAAATGCTGTAGGCTTGCCGCCGACAACACAACGCTGTAATGAAAGTGTGCACACGCCGTGTGAGTTTTGCATGTGTCGTGTGTGTGTGTGTGTGTGTGTGTGTGTCGGTGGGTTCTGGATATCACTTGGACCTACCCTTTGCCGGAGGTACACTTTGACTGGACAGAGAAGGACACACACCTTCGCGACGTGCACACCCAGCGACGTGGCAGGGGGTAGGGAGAAGATATCAACCGCAGGGCTACCTGCTAGCTCAAGCCGGTTGCACCCAGACACTGCACTGGATCATGGCGGCGTACCACTTTAACGGTGATCAAGGAAAGCCATTGGAATGCCAAGCTAGCCCCTTGCGATTTCTGTATAGGCTAGCATTTCCGCGGTGGCGCAGACCAGCTATTACCGTGCTAAGCTTAGCATTTGAGGAACTAGGTCATTTCTGCAGTAGCCTTTCCGCCGTCTCCTGCAATTCCGCCAGCCGCGTTCACCACACGAGTCGAGGAGGGATGGCATCGGGGGACTCCATTAGCGATTCCGCGCGGTAAATCGGACGTTGTTTATCAGGGGCTTCACAGAGGCCACCCCGGAGGAGCGGGTCTCGTGGAAAGGCGATGATAGAAGTTGTAAATAAGGACGCTAATGACAAACACGGTTGTTAGAGGCAGCCTCGCTGTGATGTCGGGTGACACGCCTGATGATGACAGATGCTGATGATTATGGTTGGCGCGTGTGCGGATAATTATGCGTAATGCGCGTGTTTTGGGGGTCTAAATAGACCTAAGCGGCGCGTGTTTGCTTGGGCATGGGGAGCGCGTGTGCGAGTGTGTGCGGGTGTGTGGGTGTGCGTGTGTGTGTGTGTGGAAAACAGCAGGCGCAGCCAGCGTGTGATGGTGACAAGGGCAGAGCCGGGGACGGGCGAGCTGACAGGCACTGGAGACAGGGGACCAACACAAAGACCAGCTAATGGTGGAAAAAAACGACAGACAGTGACAAAGGAGTGAGGAGGAAGCACCGCGGTAGATGTGTGGGCGCAGCAGAGGCAATGGGATGCGCAGTGCGATGGAATAAAGGATGAGGACGCGTGCCACCTTCCATAAATAAAGGTATCGTTCATTGGGAAATTGAGGAAGAATCAAATATGGAGACGTCACTTGATTACAAAGCGAGCGGGAATTCAAAAGAATATGTCCCACAACAATACTGACACAGAGAGAGAGAGAGAGAGAGAGAGAGAGAGAGAGAGAGAGAGAGAGAGAGAGAGAGAGAGAGAGAGAGAGAGAGAGACAGACAGACAGACAGATAGACAGGCAGACAGACAGACATACAGACAGGGCACAGTGGGATGGCGGGGGGGGGGGGCGTGCAGCAGAAGTGTAAAAGGGGCCACTTACATTTCTGGTCCTTCCAGGTGATGGTGGGCTCGGGCCGGCCCACCGCCAGACAGAAGAGGTTCACGTTCTCCCCCTCGTTCACCGACACGTCCCGGGAGATGTTCACGATCCGAGCCGGCACTGCGGAGGACAACGGGCCGTGAGTCACACTCCCGGTGACCTCACAATCCCCCGGCCTTAGTGACTGTTCACCGGGCTAATGTCCGCTCCGCTCTCAGAAGCCCCTCTTCTTATAGTATCTAATGGGTGAGAGCTTCTGAGGCGAGAGCCAGACAACGTAAAAAGGTTTAGAGGTCTGGAGCCCTTGTTTATGGCGGCTCTTCACAGAATGACCGCCATCAAACAGCGTTTTTGTTCCAAACCCGCCACGGTGGAGACGGGCGCTATGCATATAGTTAGATAGATAACAAGATGGCCCTTGAATTTAAATGGCCCATTATCGTTGTTTTTAATGAGTCTGGATGTGAGATTGCTTTTCTGCAAGCCATCTACCACTGGATTCCACTTTTTTGTCGCTATCTGGCCGGAGTGAAATACTCTCAGCGATAAAGCAGAGATTGCGGCCGTGGTTGTGGATGCTCGCGTCTGCTGCTGTGACTTGGGGGTGTAATTATTTTGTGTGATATCGCACTAAGACTGAAATTGGGGGCAACTTGGAATCAAGTAAATATGGCCGTCTCCGTGCCCAGCCATGGCCCCTGTGGATAAGAGCTCTTGGCGGGGACATTGTGTGTGTGAGAGCAGTCTGCCGGAGACAGAGAGGCTCCACTCGCTTTCTTTGTGTGTCCCTCCGTGCCGCACTACGAGCGCGGGCCCGCTTCCGCTCTGACGCAGCCCCGGTGGGACCGGCCCGCCCGCCGACGTGTCCACCCCTGTGTTTTTCCATTTGGATTCGGCTAGCCTCATATTACTAGGGTTTGCGCTACACTGAGCTACGATATACATAACAATTGACACATGCGAGGGGAGAAGGTCTGCAATCCATCAGGGGAGCAGTCGGGCGCCAATAACTCACGTCACTCAGGATCAGTCAAACTCTCATTCACGGCGGCGTTGCCTTGACGATTGGGCCCAGCCCTGGTCCTGCACTGTCAGTTATTCAGTCAGGCAGTTGGACAGCCCCCCCTGTGGTGCACTGTATCCCCCCCGCCCTCCCCTTCCCATACCCACCCACTCCTTCTCCTCTGGATGACCACACCCCTTCCCCCAGCAATAATACATAAGCCTGTAATGGAGTGTGCTGTAATATATACAGGCAGAGCGCTTCAGTTTTTTCCCATCCCTGCATGTAAATCCCCTCCCGGTCTACCCCTCCATATCCTCCACTGCACTAGAGCTAAAACAGGCTATGTGTGCATAGCAACACCGGCCACCATATGACACATCATATTACGTGGCCAATACGCTATCCAGAACGTTGTAAGCCGTGAGAAACCAAATGACGAGTGAGCCCTGTCATCCCAATTTGGTTACTACGGCACAGATCCAAGTACAACTCCACCCCACCCCATTCCCAAACCGTCCCCGCGCTCACCTTGGACGATGAGGTAGACGTGGGCAATGCGGGGCTTGTTGCTGGCCTGGAAGGTGCACGTGTAGGAGCCCTCGTCAGCGATCTGCACCTCCTCTATCTGGATGGAGAAGTCGCTGTCGGTGCTGTTCACCAGCGACACGCGGCGGTCCAGCGACCACTTGTCCGTCCCCGTGAACAGGATGTTGGAGCGGTTCAGCCATGCCTTGTGGGTCACCTCCTCGTCAATCTTACACCTCGGGAGATAGAGGGAGGATTCATACAAAACACGACATAGTTCAGGACTCAAAAGAGGAAGGGGGAAAAGTACTCTGTTTGACCACTAGATGTCCTTGTCCTGCCTTGGCTTGAGGAGATGCAGACATGCATGAGAAAGACTTTAATATTTAATTGATGTGCATGATACAAACACAGAGTAGATATCGGAGCCTTGACTGAGCTTTAGGTAGAGACAGTGCAACAGCTCAACATATGACAGAAAGCGACACCTATTATTAACCCCTGTGACTTAAAGCACTGGCCGACACGACCGAGTCCTGACGTTTTTTTAAGTTGGTTGAGCTTAATCGCTTTGCCAAACTACGCAATATGGTAAGCTTCTGGAGGTTGAAGTGGCAACTTTGCCACGGGAACGTATTCCGCCCGGTGTGAGACACATAATCGACGTGGCGTGTGACAGCATTTTGGCAACTGAAATAGTGTGGCAGGTGGTGAAGAAACAACTTTTTTCATGTAATTAGTAGGTGCAGGTGTAGGATCAAGAGTTACCTCAGAATGACGCTTTCCCCTTCCAAAACTGTAATGTTGTCGGGCAGGTGGCCGAATTCGGCTCCGTGCACATTGGGTCCTGCCAAGGAAAATGGGGGGAGGAGGGGGGGGGGGGGGGGAGAGAGAGAAGGGGGTTAGCGTAATGCCTCTGTAACAACAACAGACGCTCCATTATCTTACTGAAACCCCAGTGGCCTACTACCTCATTGATCTGCCTCGGCCACAACTTGTTTTCCTTGGTCAACTCACTTACCCCTAAACGGGAAAGTAATAAATACACAAAACAAAAGTGCCGCGAGGTCTGCACTGACCCCTGCATCTGAATAATGATTTGGTTTTGCCCTCCGTCTACTAGCTGGGGCCCCCGTGCTCATTGAACAGCGTCGATAATGAGCCGGGGGAAGAGGATTCACGAAGAGCCACCCGAGCGTGAAATGAAGGGACACCGACGGCAACGGGAGGGGGAGCGTAAGGTGATGCTCTCCCATACACAACCACCCGCGTGCGCACACACACACACACACACACGCACACACACACACACACACACACACACACACACGCACACGCACACACACACACACACACACACACACACACGCACGCACACACACACACAGTACATAGTACAAAGCACAAATCTTTTTACAATTTCAACCCGGTCTACTTTTGAAGTGGTGTATCCATACATTTCAGACATTTGCATGAATTGACTCTGCAAACAAAGATAACCACAAACAGTGCAATCTCACCACAGAGAGAGGCCACGGACAAATCGGTGCTCCGCACGGAGGCTAACACCGGCATTGTCGACTCCCGCCAAATATCAGCACAATTTGCCCTTGCACCTCGTGTCCTCCCTTGATCTTTGGCCATCTCTCTCCTCTCTGAGACACCAGCCTACAATGACCTCAATATCTCCATAGACCTCACATAGCCTGGGGGCGCTCTCTGCCTGTGGGTTTAATAAACAGTGGCTCATGAGAGGACCCCACAAGCAGCCCAAAGCTTTGTTTAAAGTGAGAAGAATGCCTTTATGGCTAAGCATGCCAAAAAGGACTCAGGTAGAAATAGAGTTGGCAGTGCGACGGGAGTTGACCATTAACTGGTCGGTTCTTCTCAGTCTTAAATGAAATGCGGCCCGGGGTCGCCGTCACAGCCTAATAAGGGCACATCACCGCTATTTGCAACCTGTATTCAAAGACAAAAGGTGCTTTGAAATGACGCGCTGAAATGCCTAAATGGCTGCCAGAAAGCACCGCTAAAGGAACTGGATTATTGTGTTACCACGGAGAGGATGACAGAATTCAAATTGCATAATTAGTTTCACGTTCGGCTTCTTGCGTCGGCGTTCGTTTTTGCATGCAGGTTTGGTGCGTGCGCCGGCAAGCCCTTGTCAGTCACCGGCCAGGACAGGCGCTGCAGAGCGAGAGGAGTGAGAACTAATGGCGCCATGAAGGAAAGTGGCCCTGGAAATCTCCAGCTAAAAGCCCTAATCACATTAGCGTCTGCTGCTGCTGTGCTATCCAGGCTGGCCAAGAACCTGGCTCATTCAAGCGGCATCCGGCGCTTCCCCCTCACTGTCTCCGTGCCGCTGGCATCCGGCGACGCGTTCCCAGGTGCATGAAATGTACGGCAAATGCCACCCGCCGTAAGTGTTTGCCAAGGAGAGATTTCTGCTCGCGTGTTACATTGTAGACGAACGGCCTAACGTGCGCGCCTGCGGTTGCAGTTCCTTTCAGGGCCCACCGCACTCTGGTGTATATGTGATTTAATACAGGTTCAAACAACTCAGTCGCAGGGCTTGGCGCGGAGACAGGAGTGTCACTCACGCACAAACGCTGTGACACCCGTACGCATACACACCGACACACGCGCAGTTTCACTGAATGAATGGTGTGTGCAGACGCTGAAAGCTTAAAACAACACAGGGAAGGTTACAAACCAGAGGGTTGTTATTCCCTATTCCCCACTCAATTCCCATTTTCACAGCTCAGTTGGCACCTCGGATTCTAAAACCTGTATCACTCCCCCCTGCGCAGCGCCACGTGTTAACCAGGTCAACGCTAGCTTTCACAGCCCATACAATGGCCAGTGTTAGCCAAATGTATTCCTTTACACACAAGCATTTTCATCAATGGGCCAAACAAACAAGGGTACATCTGCATACCGCACAATACAACACAAGGCCTACCCTTCCACGCTTACACACAGGCACTTGTCAACATCAAAAACAAGGTTGTATTTAAACGCGTATAATATTCTCGCTTTGTCTAGCACAAAACACTGAAGGCAATAAAGAGACATGGCGAGCGCACACTCATTCAAGCACACGCAGACTACTGTAAACCCTCGAGCGATGCAGAAACACTGTTTAAGACCTCACTGAAGAAATTGGCTAGGGTTGACCTTGGACAGAGTCGAAAGGGTTGGCCCCAGGAGATGGTGGGGGGGGGGTTCTGGTTTCTCCCTAACTCAATTGTCAATTGAGCCTCATTGGAGCCACGGCTGGGATTTCAAAAACTGTCAGAAAACAACCGCGTCACCCTTTCCCATTAACAACTGATGGAAGAGGTGAACAACAGGGCACAGGAAGATACAAAACGGAAAGAGGGAGAAAAGAAAACAAAAAAACAGAAGAAAAACAGAAATGGGTAGGAACACTCTGAAGTTGCTAAACTTGGCTTTGTGGAGGTTGCTGCGTAAAGTGCAGCCTACGGTAGGACATTTTTTGCCACTGTTGCAGATGTTCCCCCCTGTTGTGTGTACATACAAAGAGTGTACATTCATAAGGAGTCTTGTGGTCCGCTTGTATTTACTGCAGATCATGACAAGTGCCCTCACACCATGTAGAAATATAACACGGTCTACGCACACACCAAAACCCCGTTTTGTCAAAGTCAAGAGTCCCAAACCACATCTTGCCTCTTCAGTCTGATAAAGACTACGAGGGAACTCTCGGGACCACATTAAGTCTACTCTAGTCCAGACCTTCCACTTGCTCCATGCTGTGCTGGAAGCCTGCTCCCAGACTAATGACTTGTATCTGCCTTTGCATCTGGCGCTGGATGGTATTTCAGTTTGTGCTGCGTTATCCGACCGGGACACCACTCCCACCAGAGTGCCCAACAAGTCAGTAATGAACTCTGTTAGAAGTAGATTATCGGGGATTGCATCACCTTTAACCAACGAGGATAACAACCATATAAATGACTGTTAGAATTTCTTAAACTTAACCCAATAACTTAGTCACCTTTTCATCATCAATGACGGGGATACTTTTTTTTTGCCACAGTCCACGTATTTTAGAGAACGCTCCGGTGCAACAATTTAAACTAGGCGCTTTCCGATTGGCTGATTGGCGGCCCAATCTGCCCTTGAACCCGCCTTTCGCCCCCCGAAACGGACATGCAAATCTTTCACTGAGGGAACCGGTTCCTATGGATGGGTGACCACACTGATACCCGCAGTACAATCTTAAATGCCAAAAGACCAAATCGGGAGATGAAAAGGGAGATACGGCACTATCAGTCAGCTCCCAGGCTAGCTCCGGCCCAACGAGAAGGATAACTAAAATGGACACGGGAGCGGCCCTCGTCCTCACACCACCTCCGGGTCCGATCTCCTATGCTACGTCGCTTATTGTTTTACTGCACCTCTAGTTGTGTTGCAGCCAGCAAGCTTAGTGATTCCACGGGCTTTCTACCTGCCCTTTAGCCCCAATCTATAAAACGTTGTGCTGTTTTTTCTCCCTTGGTTGTTCGCCATATATTTTGTGCCTTTTGACACCCTCCTGTTTGGTGTGGCTTATCTGTGAGTGCAGCTAGGCTGACAGCGCCCGCAACCACAAGACATACATTTAATGATTTGTATTATCTTGACTCTTACATGTGCCCGTTTGTAATTGCACTTGCGACTAGCAGACACTTTTAAGTGGGAGCTCCATTGAGCTGTGTCACTTTAGCCTTGTACAGACTGGGCTGGCTGTCTTTGTACAGAGCCGTACATCTATTCCCTGTTGCCCTTGACGATCAAATAAACAGAGAGGCGAGAAAGAGAGAGAAAAAACGCACTTTTGAAAAGCCTGATGCGCGCAAACGAGGATAATGGACAGGGTATAATGAAATTCATAACAATAATCGGTTTAAGGCGGAAGCTCGCCCACATTGAAAGGGAGGGACACATTGAAAGGGAAAAGAAGCCGGACGAAAGAGTGATAAAGGGCGAGGGTGGAGAGAGATATGGCCAGGCCTCTAGCACAGAAAAGGCAGCCATAAAGAAAGAGCGGAAGGAGGGACATAAACACAGGGTGCCGGTTTCAAATGTCGGAGAAACCAGGGGAGGTGGGGCGAAGGACGGAGGGAGGGACGGAGGGGAACCGGAAAGAGCGGAGGCCAAACCGACGAAAGGGGTGGAGCGCGAGAAGGCACACCCGCATAATTAACACCGGCATGCTGCAGCCAATTAAATATTTACAGAGGCACTTCCCTCCGACACCTTGATGATGAAGAGAGGCAGCCGGAGGATTATCAGATGGTGGGAGCCTGAGGCGCTGGGGTAGGGAGGGGGGATTAGAAATTAACCGGCAGATAGATCCCTTTTCTTCCTAGTCTGATCCCATTAACTCTGAACGGCCCCACACCCCACTCTCACCGCCACACCCCCACCTCCAGTTCCCCAAAGTCACCCATCCACCATCCCCTACCACCCCACAACCTCCCCGCCTCCCCTCCATACCCTCCCCGGTCCCAACGCTGACAGCCGGCTTGCCGAACCGACTTCCAACCCATCTCGCTCCTGCAGCAGCATCACCTGTCAGGCCCCAGCCTGTATGGAGGGAAGGGTGGGCCGAGAGGGGGAGAGAGAGAGAGAGAGAGAGAGAGAGAGAGAGAGAGAGAGAGAGAGAGAGGGGGAGAGAGAGACAGAGCGAGAGAGCGAGAGAGAGAGAGAGAGAGAGAGAGAGAGAGAGAGAGAGAGAGAGTGATGATCCGGCGTGCAGCACCACCTGAACACCACTGCTTTCTGTCTCTGTCCATCGCACTCCAATAGCCCAACAAGATGGATACAGGGGGCCCGCTCCACTCAATGACCTGGAGCGGGGGGTGGGGGCTGGGGATTGGGGGGAGAGAAATGGATGCCAGTGGGATTCCGCTTGACACCAAATCTAAGAGCTGTCTGAGAAGTCTTGGGGAATAGATTGTTTTGTATGCGTTTTGCGGCGCCGTCCCATCCCCCCCCCCCCCATCTTTTGTTGTCTGTTGGCAGAACGAGCGGGAATGACAAACAGGGATAAGCTATTTACTCAGGCAGCTGCAATGAATAGCTTACTGCGCGGTTAAGTTTTTTAAAGACCGTGATGTACTATGTGCGGCTTATACCACTATGCTGGCGCCTCCTCACAGAGCTGTTTACAGGAGCCTGCGGTTGGATCGGTCACGGTCAAATGCTGTGCTCCAAACACCACAGCCATTGGCACAACAATGGGAGGGAGGCCGTTCATTTGTCCGCTCACCTCAATCAACCTGACGGTAAATACAGACCACATGTGATATCGACAGTCCGAATAAATCCCAAAAGCCGGTCCCGAACCATCAGACTCATTTTCCCAGCGGTGCTTACATCCATCCCCCTGTCGGGACGAGCTAGGAAATTGCTTGGCCTCATCAAAGGGTTGACATCTGCCCCTTTTACAGCACCCAGGCTGCAGCCACTGCTCTGCCTCGACTCCCTCTCCCTCCCTCCCTCCCTCCCGCCGTCGCCGTAATCCCTCTTCACAGATCAGTCAATAGAGCGCTGCAGAGAGCACGGAGCCATACGGCCCTCAATGCACCAGTTGTGTTACTTCAATGGGGTGCCCACCGATCTTTCCCATTGAATGAGCAGCGGCCTGGAGAACAGCCTGGCTCGTGTTAACTCCAGGGAGGGACGTCCCCTATTTACCATTTCCTACTCCCATTTTCCCTGGATTGCCGCCCGAACCCCTTAGCAGTGTGGAAATCGATACAGTAGTTAAACTGCTACTTCTAGTTCGCACCGGGGCTGCACGCGCGGGGCTTCCTCACACAGGATCCCTGTCTGGCAGGAGTGCACCTTGTGCGCTGGTAAATTGGCAGATCTGCTGGGAGTGTTGTCATCACTTTGCAGAGTGGCTTGGAAAATCAGATGAAGTGAGCTGCGTGAGGAACCCGTCGTTGGAAATTAATTTGGAGAAACGCGAGCTTGAGATCAAATCTACAATGCGGAGCATGTGTTCATTTGAAACCGATACCGGGCCTCGGACCGAACATAAGCAGATTTCCCAGGCATGGTGATATTGTATACGCTCACTGTGCACTACTGGTAGCCACAGCCTGTTAGTGATCGTTTGGAGGATTGAAAGGGCACTGAAATGATCAATTGCCAAGTCTTTATTTTAAAGCCACGAGGACAAAAACGAATGGCTTGAAGGTGGTTGTTATTGATTAACCAATTATCTGTTGCCTTTGAAGTCAAACGGCATGAACAAATCAGTGAGGGAAAACGAGGGATCGCATATTAAAATATTGTTGCTAGCAGAAATAAGGAATGAGGAGGATATGTTTGTCCCCTCTAAGCACATCATACCGGAAACCCACAGCACTCTCTCTCTCTCGACTGCCACAGATAAAATGCTGAAAAAGTGTTGGCAAATTAAATTGTGAACAAAGTCTGGATTCAATTTGGCTCTGGCTGAATAATCAAATTTTTACTTTTTTTTTTTGCTAGGATAAGCCTTGTAGCAGATCGCAATGGACGTAGCCTATTAATTTTCTATGCGTATTCTTTTTTTCCTTGATAAATGACATTCTTTCGTTAAATATGCAAAATGGGTAATAAACTCAAGTGGTATAAGAGGAGCAGTTAATTGTGATGACTGAATGAGGCAAAATGAATGCAGTTTGTAGCAGCTGCTGATATAAGCACTGTAGAATAAGTCATCACAACATTTTCTCTGTCTTTGCATTTGTGGAATGGGAGCAGATGGGAACAGCCATTTTCTGTGGGTACCCAAAAGCAACCAGACATTTTTAGCGTCGCATTCTACCATTTCTGTGAACACGACAACAAACTCCAAATATTGTCGTGAAGAGGCTTCAAGTGTACTCCAGGCATTCAGCCCACCTTTCACATGTTTGTTGTACTGCCTGTGCGAATGTACTTGTTTGTCCCCATTTTGCCAAACATTTGTCTCTTTACCTTGTGTCTGCGCACACGTGCCTGTGTGTGTGTGTGTGAGTGAGTGTGTATGTACGTCAGAAAGGCAGAGCCAGTGCGCGTGTGTGCACCATGCTCCGAGTGGCGGCTGAGGTGCTGTTCTCTGGGCCAGCAGGGAGGAGAAAGACAGGGGAGTCGAGGATAAAGGTGAGGGCCACAGCCCAGGAATAAACTGATGTCAGGATCATTCACAGCAGCAGCAAAAGTTAAGAACAAACCCCAATTACTCAGGGTGGCAGATATCAGCCACCACCTGCTTAGTAGGGAGCTCTGCGGGGGAGGGGAAAGACGAGGCATGGCACAGCGCATGGAAACGGCTGGCAGGCACACATGAAGCTTGCAGTGCAACGTTGTGTGTGCAGGTGGTGTTCTGTGTGTTTGCAGTGTATGGTATGTGGTGCATTTGTGTGTGTGTGTTTGCGGTGTACCATATGTCGTGTGTGTGTGTGTGTGTGTGTGTGTGTGTGTGTGTGTGTGTGTGTGTGTGTGTGTGTGTGTGTGTGTGTGTGTGTGCATTTTCTCCATGTTTGTGTGCGCTCCTTGCTCCTGGACCCTGGCTGGCTGTGCGCAGAGCTCCTCACAGCTGTGTGGAGGGTTCATTAGCTGGCTGAATCACCATGTTTCTGTGCCACTGTGTGGTTGCTCGGCCACTACGATGCTCGTCTGCTAGCCAGCTTCTGCTAGCATGGCCTTTGTGCAAAGCGCGGTTCGGCATTGTCTGTGCTGAATAGCTCTTTGCAGCTCTTTCGTTCCTACTAAACTTGCGGGGGCTGGAAACCAACTGCCTGTCTGATTGACCTTTAAAGTTGACTGTGGGGTTGAATGTGCTCCTTCAATTTGCGTCACGATCAAGCTAGCTTCCCTTATTTTGGGGCTTCAGAGAGTAGATAAGGACACTTTCACTTTCTCCTGCCCCTGCCACATGGAACCTGACCGGGGCCCCCACTGATGGACTGTCCCCACTTCTCGGTTACACTAATCCCCCACAATCAGAGCACGCTGGCAAGTTAGCCGTACTCCTTATTAATATGCCAAAAAAGTTGAGTAAACAAAGCCTTTCTAAATAGGACACATCTGTCTCTTGCCAGGCCTCCCAATGACATATTTTGACACTGTGGGAGGCCAGCGTATATTAGCAAGCGGCCAGCGACGGAAAGCTATTTGGAAGGAGAAGTCTGGATCCGGCGGACCTGAGAGGATCTTGTTGGCACGACGACAAAGAATCAAATAAGATCAAAAGAACTCTGGGGGGAGACAGAACGCCTGTCTCGCTGTGTGGCAGGAAGGACCAAAACAAACATGTCACTTCTGACTTAAGGAGCGCTGTCTGCTGCCAGTGAGGAGGACGCAGCCCCTGGTGGGACCGCCCATTGACGGAGCTGCCACGGACTCAACCGGATAGAGCTGTCTCACCCAAGCCTTAGGCAATGGCAGGGATGTCATGGGGCATATTAGCATCTGAGAAAAAAAAAGTAATTAAATGCAGTGGTACCAGGGAATGTAGCTTGAAGTCTTCGCACTGTTGTCGACGCGCGTGTTCCCCTTTGCCGACTGGCACGCGGAAGAACGCCTTCGGAGGACGACTTCTATCATTCTGGAAAGCGTTTATCAATCTTCCGGCTCACTGTTAAAACCATCAACAAATTTGGTGCCAGACGAAAGTTATTAGCGGGCTGTCTCCTCCCTGAGCGGTTTGATTTGGATTAATGCCTCATCATGTGCAACGCTGAGAATGATCTTTGACTCGCCTCTCCCGCATGTGCAAATGTGAGAATTATCTGCACAGCAATCCTATATTGCTGTAAGCATTTTGCCCAAGTCAACTCGCACAGACTTTCTCACACACTCAAAACTCGCACATCCAACACCAGTGTAGGTGTGAATGACAGCACACACACACACGCACGCACGCACGCACACACGCACACACACACAAACACACACACAGTGGGCGTTTCTGTCTCTGTCTGGCGACTGCTGCAAGTGGCCATAGAGAAAGCAATTTTTTTCCCGAGTCAAGTAGACACATGACAGCCAGGCTTCATATGACACTGCAAAAAAAAAATGTTTTCATTGCAACCACTTAGATAAGTCTTCCAAAGATATCTTGAAAATATATTCCCAAAAGTAATGCTCAAAGGGGCCAAAAGTCATGATTGCCTGGTTGAGTGAGTTCACCCACAGGCCTGATTGAAATCGCTGCAGATTTGCCGGGGAGAGAGGACAGCAGTTCAGAGTGGAGAGCCTTATTACTTTCATCTTCAGACCTCTACAGACCTCACGCATCTTTTACACTCTCTGGCCCCGTGAAGCCTATTATCCCTCATCGCAAGTGTCAGCCATGCTTTTGTGGCGTGGGTCTTTTTACAAAATGGCGGTGGTGGAATGCAAATTGCTCCTGTGTCCGTCCGTCTGTTTTCGAAGGAATCCCTTTGGAGACGACTGCGTGGCCTGGATGCGCGTACCTTCATACACGCTCCGGTTTACGTATGGAGAACGCGATCTCCGGCAAACTAATGTTTGGCGACCGTGCACGCTCCGCCTCTCCCGCTCTCGAGCCACAGCGGCGCCGGTCCTGATCTGTAGTCTCTAATTCACCGGCTTATCTGAACATAGAAGTTCCCCAAAGCTCCCTGAAACCCTCAAGCCCGATGGACCCCGGGAGAGCTAACGCTGCGGGAGGCTCGGAGCCAAAGGAGGACGCAGCCAGCAGGGATGAAGGCGAGTGCGGCGGAGCTGGTGGGGGCAAAATGAAACAGTCTTAAAAAAAAAAATAGAAACGTAACGGAGGAAAGAGAGACAGCCTGAAAAGGGACTCCCATGGCGGTTGAGATGAAGACGGAGACCCACCGCCAGACAGAGATAGGCCGACAAACGGGAAGTGTCGAGGAAGGAGATTTTGTGTGTAACGTGTCACGGAAATCCGTCTCTTTAGTCAGACACTGACAGGGTTCAAAGCACACTCCTCAGCCACACAGGGACCTCTCTTCCCCACCCCCCCTCTCCTCCTCTCTTCCCTCTCTTTACTGTTAGCCTTTTCACCCTGCAAGAGGTTTTTAGCCTCTCCGACCTTGTTTCAGTCTGAGCTTCTATTTGACCCTTTCTGACCTCTGCTTTTGTTTTTTAATATTACTTCTAAGCTGGTGTTAAATTGTCAGTTTTAGTAAACTGCACCTCGTTTGCAGATTTTAATTATGAACATCCTGAAATAAAAATATTATAATTCTCTCTCTCTCCCTGCTTCCCCTTTCCATTTGTCTCTCTTTCTCTAAACCCAAAGCCAGCGAACAGGGGGGTCTCGCCTCTCCCCCAGTTTTCTCCCACGTCACGCTGTAATGAATTTTGGCCACTCTTCAGGCAAACAGATGGACAGGCGGTGCCGCTGGCACCAGGGCCCGGCTGAGGAGAAAGGAGTGCTGCTCACCGCCGCTCCGTCTGCCGTCACCTACGAGAGGCCGCCACTCGACTCCCCGCGGCGGCCGCGCGCCCTTCAGCTGACTCCTCGCTGCGGTCCGCACGGAGAGAAACTCCACTGTGCTGCCGCGGCGCGTTCTCCCCACCCTCCTTTCCCGCTCCCCTCGGTGGAGCCTGAACAGCCTTTGAGTCTGTCCGCTCCTCTGGTTAATTGCAAAGCCCTGTTCCTGCCTGGTCGGTCTCACGCTGCTCTCCTTGCAGCGCCCCTCTGGACTTTGAGAACAAACCCGAGTGGCGTGGCTACCCCCCCACCCACCCACCTACCTCCCCCCTTTCCCCTCCTCCACTCTCCCTACCCCGCTCTCTCTCTCTCTCTGCCCCACTCTCTCTAGCTTCTCCCCTTTTCTTCCATTAATTTTATACATATTCCAAAGGATTCCATGCCTTATTCAGTTGGCCCTTGGCTTCCGAGTGCCCAAAATGGGTCTTAAGAGTGGGAGAGTGCACCTGAAAAGGGGAGAGCTGAAGGCCATAGAGTACAGCCAGGGCAAGAAAGGTAGCTCGGCTCCATTATCCCCTGTGGAATACAAACCACGGTCCCTCGGAAATCCCTGTACCGGACCTTCCCGGGAGCCGGAGTGAGGTGCTGCTGAGTGGATGTGAGGGCAGAGGAGGGAGGAATACATTGGCTTATCATCTGCTTAACCAACGCCTTCCGGGTTTCTGAATGTTCTTACTAAGCAGGGAGGGGCTGCAGTCATGGCCATTTTGTCTAACCTGCGTGGGCGTGCAGAGGTCAACACTTCCTTAGGTAAAAACAGCTAAATGATTGATGAGCTACATGGAAGAGTGGTGTAGGGATGTTGCTCTATCTTATTCTATTCTATGTATAGACACGGTGAGGAGGGGGTTGTGGGGCTAATTGCTCTACTCCAGGGCATCCCAGCTGTTTGCTGACTGGGGAGCCAAAACACCAAGCAAAATGGAACCGGCAACGCCATTTCTCTCTCTAAACCTACTTTTTTCTCCGTCTTTCAACCCAAAGCTCCAGCTGTACGTCCCATCTACACACTAAAGAGTTGGGGGTCCGGACATGGCTGGCAAAAGCCATCCCCGGATCTCCCTTAAGACCCATTTTCTCTCCGAAGTTGCCGTTGTGGACGTGCCTCGCTTACGATACCTGGATAGCCTCAGAACGCAAGCGGCAGAACAATCCGAGCGGAAATTCCATCATGATGGCGCTTTTCCCCTCTTTCTGTCGTGTGCATATTTGCGCATCCCACTCCTCGGACGCCAACGTAGTCCCCCGTCAACTGTCCTCCTCCAAGCTTCAATCTCTCCCCGAAGGGGTAAACAAAACACAAAAAAAGGAGCCCGCGCCAACTTTCCCATGCTATCTCTCTCTCTTTTCCCTCTCTTACTTGTTCCCTCCGGCATGCGACGGGGGCGAGGGAACGGACAGCCGTCATCCGCGTCGGCTCGTCAGTGCGGCTGATCATTTGCATGGCATAAATAATTGATTGGGCTCCTCAAACACCGTTTTGGGAGACTCTCTCACTCCCTCGTTTGCAATCATTTCGGCCTTCCGTCGCCTTCACTTTGTATTCCGTGTTCCGTCCCCTTCCCTCAAAGAGCCTGACTCCTTTCTTATCTCTTAGCAAACCTTCTTTGTTGTCTCGGTAAACCAATTTTTCCCCCCCTTTTCTATTTTCTGGTGCCAAATCTGTCCTGTAATCACTCTTTCACTCCATCTTCAAGCAACACCCGCCGCCCTCCCCTTCGTCTTTTACATCTTTTACATCTTTCTGTCAGCCTTTTCTTTCACCTGCACCATTTCCAGACAAGCCTTTTCAAGTCCTCCCCGCTGTCTGCTGTGCGAGGTGGCATTACGCTTCCCGTCCCCTGAAAACAGCAGCCGAACAACACCGTGTCAACACCCCCGCTACCTGTCTCGAGCCGCGTGAAACACACACACACAACAGCAGCACACGACAACAACGACACGCGGCAGCACACCTTTTCCTTCAAGACAACGTAATCCTGCCGTGCCGCTGTCTGTGATTTATGGCTCTCAGTTAAAAGCTTTGTGGGCCTCTCTCCTCCTCTGCAAGGGAGGAGGGGCCACGGGGCCACATCTATGTGGGCCAGAGGAAGAGCCGACCCACTGGGGTCCTCCTAGTGATTTCCAACCACATCTCTCTTCCACCAGAGAGCCGCAGTGCTCATCACTCACCTGCTCATGTGCACGCATCCACACACATATCCACACACACATCCACACAAACACACACACACACACACACACACACACACTCTCTCTGTTTGCACACAAGACCATTTGGCGCACTTACTGTATGTTTGCATTCTAATTTTACATGTAAACACAGCCATCAAGACCACAGGCGACAGTAAAATAGAGACTCACAAAGAAGTATTCACATTTAACGCGGTCATGCTCTCCGCAGAGCCCTACTCGTAGCCCCAGGACACATCAATGTATTATAAAGCAGCCAGCCACAGAAACATAAACACATTTAGGCAGAACTAAGCAGTGAAATGCACAGTGGTGGCAGTGGGTCTGTGTGAGCACGTGTGTGTATTCTGTGCGTGCGTGTGTGAGAGATGGGGAAGGCAGAGATCTGGCTTGGGACTGGGCTTTGGCAGCGGCCGTTAGTCACGATGCTGTCGCCTCGTGGTGCTCGGGTGGGGTACGGGTCATTAAAGAGCAATGGCGTAACAGTGGGATTAGAGCATCTGCACGCACAAATACACACAAATACACACACATACACACCCACACACACACACAGAGACTGACAGTGGAACAAGAAAGCTTCTTTACAGGTAGCAGTGTCTCTTCGTTGGCAGCTAAAATTTAGGTTCAGAGACTAAAGACATGCGATAGGTTCTTACACATGCACTCTTACACAACCACACCCTAGCACCAACACAACCACAAGGCAGAGAAGGTCTCCCACTGACGGTGTACCATTAGGGGTGTCATCTCTTCAATGACTGGCCAGACATTTTGTCAGTCCGTCCCCCGATTATATCTGGGGCCCAGGCTAATGAGTGGACTGCCTGTCCCTTCTGACCCCAGCCACTGGAACTCCCAAAGAGACAGGGGCCAAGCAGAGCAGCTGGGGGCCCCGGCCTCTGATATCATCTGAAGGGTCACAGTGGAGGAGCCCCCGCGTTGGAGGAATCAATGAGATAAGTGGATTAGCGTTGAATCTCCCACCGGCGCTGGAGTTTGGAGTTGCCGGCGTGCGTGGAGGGACACGGTGGAGCAAAGGAACCCAGAGAGCTCGGGTTTACATCCACGGGGGGGTGGGCTGGCATTTTTACACGAGTCTCCTGAGGTGTAATCACATTTATCACGGGATAATAAAAGGACAAGAGGAATAAATAAAAGCCTACAATGAGTGGCATCGGAGCCACCAGAATGAAGCCCCTCCCCGCCCCCCTGCGTGGAGTATGAAGTTGTATCTGTTAACGTCGATGAGCACTGGAGGCAGAAAGAAAACTAAAAAAAAAGAAGCTAAATAGCTTTTAATTAAATTTTAATCAGGAGATAATTTCGCCTTCCCCAAACCCGTTAGGAAGCGAGATGAATTGAGTGCAACCGGGTTGGAAAGAAAGGGAGGCCTGGCAATGATGGATAGAACATTTAAGGGCGGCCGAGAGCACATCACTGCTGTCTCGTTAAGATTGAATCCATCAATTGATCCAAAACGAACCTTACCGCCTAAAGGTGTGTTCCGTAAACTTTTATTCATTGTATTTTTTTTTTCATTGTATTTAGTTTGAAGCGCTTTATCAAGACACTCAAAGCGCTTTTACACAATTAGCCAATTATTATCATACACTGAATTTAACTAATGGACTGACAACTATCAAACACTACACT
>JAVQJS010126828.1:0-11101 GCA_036024795.1 Galaxias rostratus | reverse complement strand
TGGATTGGCGATCTGTCCAGGGTGTACCCCGCCTCTCGCCCTAAGTCAGCTGGGATAGGCTCCAGCCCCCCCGCGACCCTGCATAGGATAAGCGGTTCTGACAATGGATGGATGGACACTTTGCAGGTGCGGACAGAAAATAACTTTTTATCACATACAGATCAGTTAGGAAACAATTCAGACCCCAAACAATAACTGTTTAGAAACACGTTAAAACAGGATACATAAGCCCACATTTTATACAAATAAACAGAAAACTGAGTGAAGATATCCGACATCCAGTTCGAATGTGTTTACGAAAAAGATCCCTCACTGTCTGTACTATCTTTAATGTCCACGAGATGGCACTGTTACACAGAGCATGTCACATTTCTGGCCTCCTGTCCATCACAACTGATTTATGATGGCAGTGCCTTTTCGTTTATTTTCTCTTTGATGAACATATTTTAATTTTAAAGTTTTTATTACTACCATAATTACTATTACATAATGCAATGAACATTAGAGTTCGATACCTTACGCACCAGTTACTTTATAATATCAATAATTAAACCAGTAGGTTAAAAAAAGCAACTATAATTGCTTGAAGGTTTATGTGATAGAACACGCAGTCACCGTTGCATTTTATATGTATTTTATTTCTTCTATCTTTACGGTAAATCGTGCGTTACGTTTTAAAGGAAGACAACGCTACATAGAAGCGGGTTGAAGCATCGCGGTAGTCAGGGTTTAGCCGACCTTAGGACACCTCCCCCAAACAGTCTGTCATCTCTCCCTGTTCCTTCGTTCCATTACCAAGACGTGTTCTGAAAATGTCACATCCAAATTAATTTGAACCAAGCACTTAGCATTGGCATTTTAATTGAGTTGAAAATGTAAATCAATTTACGTGAGAAGATTGATCTAATTGAAAAGTAATGTCTATTAAATGATTACTACGCTGTGTTTTCTCCACAGCTCCTCGCCAAGTCAATCAAACTACTGTTTTCATTTCTTTAATGTTATCGTTTTAGGTGTAACTTGTGCTTGAGTGTGGAACAGGTTTTCCAATTAAATCTTTGTTTTGTTCAGTAACAGAGTAATCAAACTTATTACCCAGAAACATCACGATTTAATGAAGCCCTCCCTGGATTTGAACGTTTTTGTTTTTTATGCACGTTTTTATTTACATACTTTTTGCACAATTACAGTTTTTCTCTAATCCCTTAACCCTTCTAGTCTGAAACAATGGCATCACTTTAGACACATTGGCATTGGGTTTGAAACAGTGAGACTGGCTTTGAGACAGTGAGATGGTAAGACAGGCTTTGAGAAGATGAAACAGTGAGACAGGCTTTGAGACAGTGAGACAGGCTTTGAGGCAGTGAGACAGTCAATGAGACATTGAGAGACAGGCTTCAAGACAATGAGACAGGCTTTGTGACAGTGAGAAAGGCAATGAGACAGTGAGACAGGCAATGAGACTGTGAGACAGGCTTTGTGACAGTGAGACAGGCTTTGTGACAGTGAGACAGGCTTTGAGACAGTGAGACAGTGAGACGTTGAGACAGGCTTCAAGACAGTCAGACAGTGAGACATTGCTCAAGCAGCACATATTGAGTCCCAGTGCTCTCCAGAGAATCCCACAGGCTTTGGGTTGTTAGGGGTGGGCTATTTTTGTTGACTTGCTCTAAACATTTGGTGAGTTTATGGTTTCAGTGATTTTGCCTAAAGAATCGTTTTTTTGATAGAAGTTGGTGAGTGATTAAAAAAACTGTATAAAAAATCAAATCCCCAAAAAAAACATTATTAATTTATATTAGTCAGGCACATTTAAAACCTGCATGTGAACCATCAATTCCTGCTGTTAATCTGTGTATTACAGTGCAGCTACTAACCTGAACCCTAAACATAATACAGTTACTAACCTTAACCCTAAACATAATACAGTTACTAACCTTAACGCTGAGTGTATTACAGTGCAGCTACTAACCTTAACCCTAAACATAATACAGTTACTAACCCTTAACGCTAAGTGTATTATAGTGCAGCTACTTTGACAACACTCCTGTTAATCTGTGTATTACAGTACACCTACTTAAACAACCCTGCTGTTAACCTGTGTATTACAGTGCAGCTAATGACCTTAACCCAGAAGGTATTAGAGCTACTTTAACAACCCTGCTGTTTACGTGTGTATTATAGTACAGCTAGTAACCCAAACCTAGTACAGCCACTTTAATAATCCTTCTGTTCATGTGTGTATTATAGTGCAGCTA
This sequence comes from Galaxias rostratus, assembly GCA_036024795.1. Taxonomy (NCBI): domain Eukaryota; kingdom Metazoa; phylum Chordata; class Actinopteri; order Galaxiiformes; family Galaxiidae; genus Galaxias; species Galaxias rostratus. Next base: position 8,843 of record JAVQJS010126828.1, on the reverse strand, counting down.
CTAACCCTAACCCTGAAGGCATTATAGCTACTTTAATAATCCTGCACTTTAAGTGTATTATAGTACAGCTACTTTACCAACCCTGCAGTTTAAGTGTATTATAGTACAGCTATTTTACCAACCCTGCAGTTTAAGTGTATTATAGTACAGCTACTTTGAGTCATGTTACCAGTTGTCTCTCTTTTCAATAGTGGTAAAGACACAATACTACCATGTGCTTCTGTGTGTGTATGTGTATGTGTGTGTGTGTGTGTGCGAGTGTGTGTGTGCATGTTATTCTTTGGAGCGTGTGTGGGTGTGTTTGTGTGCATGCTCCTATGAGTGTGTTCGTGTGTGTGTGTGCGTGTGCATATGCGTGAGCGTGTGTGTGTGTGTGTGTGTGTGTTTGTGTGAGGTGTGTGTGTGCATTGAAATGAACAACGCGGTCTGAGCGGGTGCCTGGAAGACAGAGTCAACGGGTTTGTGGAATTTTGCCTCGGTGGCAGAGCGGCTGAGGTGAGGTCAGGCCGGACACTCGTCATGTGGAGGGAATGCATTGTGCCGCTTTTTAAGACATGGCCGTTGTCCGCATCCGTGCCGGCCGGCCACACAATGAATGCAGGCCTTAGAAAGTCGACTTGAATTGGCCTTAGTGAACAATGAGGACTGAGCGGTCAGGAGGGAGGCTCCAGAGCTGCTTGTATGGGCTGGATTAGAGGCACCTTGGGGCAGGGCCGACACATGGCTCTGAACCACCAGTGGCTGTCATGATGGATGTTGTAGTTGTTCTGTAGACTAAGTGTAGTCATCGACACAGGAGGCCATAAATGATTGACATGATTGTTACTCTTCATAGACTACACCACACACTGAAATCATGATTATTACCTGTCATAGACTACACCCCACACTGAAATCATGATTATTACCTGTCATAGACTACACCACACACTGAAATCATGATTATTACCTGTCATAGACTACACCATACACTGAAATCATGATTATTACCTGTCATAGACTACACCACACACTGAAATCATTTGACACTACTGTGCAGCTTTTTCATCGACTTCTGGCGTTTATTTTACAAAAAGGTCTGACAGAAGCACGATACCCACACATAATACTTTCAAATGTAAACATCCTGTCCAGCCATTTGTGAGCTAAGACAGCTTATAACTTCACACGGCATGTGTCATGTAGACAAAGCTAATCATCAGCACATTTAAACTCAAACTAAACAAAGGTATGAAACTCAATGTCAAATAAAGTTATGAGTTATTATATGAGACGGTGCGTGAGTGGTTGGCGGCCCTCACACGTCAGAGAGGCGAGAAACAACAACAACATCCCAGCTAACTTCAAATCTACTGATTGAACCTCATCAAAACAGGAGAGAATCCGGTGTCTCTCATCAACATATCCACAAAATGGAATAAAAAGCATTTTGGTTTAGAATCAGCAGGATTCATTCCCAAGCGCTGAACAGAGTGGAACTATTTAATCCGTCATGACAAAACATTTACATTTCATCTCGTACTGATACTTTGTGAGTGACGAGGCGTGCCAGACGTTGTCCCCTCTGTGGCTCTGTTTACACAAACACAATGGATTCACCCCCGGGGCCTCCTACAGCATTCAGAGCTGTTCACTCTGTGTGTTAACCACGTGTGTGACCGACGTGACCTAAGGAGACCGGAGGCTCCGTGTCTCTGTCTACAAGCAAGAGGAGGATTTGAAGACCGACGTGACCTAAGGAGACCAGAGGCTCCGTGTCTCTGTCTACAAGCAAGAGGAGGATTTGAAGTCTTCTGGGACGTCGCTGTCCAGCTTGCAGATCACCTTGTAGATGGCCTTCTTCCACGAGGGGTCAGAGTCCTTGGTCATAAAGATGGCATTGTAGAATTCCTGCAGAGTGATTTCAGCCACCTCCAGAAAGCGGTCTGGAACCTGCAGAATCAGACACCGTCAGCATCCTTCTGGCCAACGTACTACATACGCACACATTCAAAATAATTGACCTATCTATTAACCAATTTGTATTTCATACCAACATGTGCAATCAAACAGGTAAAGCTATAACAGCAAAACAATAACACAAAAAATATTTTAAAAAATTAAATAACAGACTTTAAAATAATAACGTGAAAACTAATTGTAGCAAGGTTTGTATGGACAATAGTATTAGAATGGATAAATACTTGTTTTAATACTGTAATTGTGATTGATATAATATGTATTTCATATCAATCAATCAATAGGTCTCTCTTGCACTTCAATTGAAACGTACGAAATCTAGATTTTTTTCACAGCTTCATTTTAAAACTACAACCACAGACTAAGCCACCGGCCATGAGCGCACGGAATTCCACTCTGAAAAGCACAAAAGCACACCAATCAGCAGTGAGAGGCTAGGTGAACGGCATTGTGGGAGAATGTGTCTCTATATCGTCCTCGCTCCTGTAATTCCTTATCTACAGGCCGGTGACTAACACAACAGCGATCGCTGGGAAAGGAATGTCTCAGCTTCAGGAACGCTCTCCTCTCTTTCCCACCGATCCGACCTTCTCTCCTCTCCTCTCTCCTTCCCTCTCTCCTCTCCTCTCTCCTTCCCTCTCTCCTATCCTCTCTCCCTTCTCCCTCGGAATCTGCAGCTTCTTTCTCAGCGTTCCGCATCAGTAGCAATCTGGGCGTCGCTGAGGCGTGAGCCGGCCTTAATCCCTCAGTTGGTTCAGACAGATTCTGCAGCTTCCTCTTCCCACAGTTTGATAAAGCGTCGCTCTGCAGTTTGGATAATGGCAGCGAAGGCCCGCTCATCCTGCAGTTTGGATAGAGGCTGCCATGGCCCTCTAGTCACAGGTGCAGAGAGTGACACAGTGACGGGTCAGGCCCGGGGCAGATCCCCAAGAGACAGAGACCCAGAGGGTGCGAGACAGGAGAGAGACCAGGAGACAGAGACCAGGAGACAGAGACCAGGAGATAGAGACCCAGAGGGTAGGCGACAGGACAGAGACCAGGAGACAGAGACCAGGAGACAGAGACCAAGAGACAGAGACCCAGAGGGTGGGAGACAGGACAGAGACTAGGAGACTGAGACCAGGGAAATGAAACAAGATGGTAGGGGACAAGACAGAAACCAGGGAATAGAGGCCAGAGAACAGAGGCCAGGGGATACTGTCCAGGGTATAGAGGCCAGGGGATCGAGACCAGGGAACAGAGGCCAGGGGATAGAGAGATAGGTCAGGGTTAGGGGCTGACCTGGAAGTCCTTGGCCTTGTTGTAGTGCATGTTGAGAGCCCTGAAGAAGCTAGGGTTAGGGTTAGAGTCAGGGGTCAGGGTTAGGGGCTGACCTGGAAGTCGTTGGCCTTGTTGTAGTGCATGTTGAGAGCCCTGAAGAGCTCGGAGTCCCGTCCGATGTTGACATCCTTGATGTCGGTCACTCCGTCCACAATGGCCTGCCGGGCAAACTTCTCCATCTGGATGTAGTAGAACTCCCGGAAGTTACTGAACCACTTGATGAGCTGAGACGTGATGCAGCGGTTGAACTGAAATGACAACAGTCAGATGAAAAACAGTCCGCGCATGTAGAATTTGAAACAAAAACAGTTGAAAAAGCAAAACTGTTTTAATATCTACAGAATGTATAGATATATCTATCTATCTATCTATAAGATATTATTTCTGTTAGAAAATAACCGTACAATGACAGAGTAGAATTGTTTTTAACCCTGGTGGAACCGCACACTGGGTCCCTAGATCCCACAATGCAACGCTTTGGTCCCTGTTCCTCGACAGGGATCCCTTTGATCTCATTCCCCCAACGCTTCGAGTAAAAACAACATCTGCCCTACGGACTGCGTTTCTCACTCAGTCTTCACGCTGTTATTCTGTCTCGTCATCCAGAAAGACTAAAGAGAGAGAGAGAGAGAGAAAACAACGCCCAAGGGCTGCTCGGCCATCTTGTGCTTGCAGCCGTGGGTCTGGGTTGAGCGGCGCTGACGGAATTGAACCAGACACCGGGATTACACGTTGCTTTTGTTCTCTGCCCACTTCCCACCGTCGGATCCTGGGCAAGGAGGAGACGGTCCGAACCCCCCCCCCCCCCCTCCTCCCCCATCCCCGCCCCCCCCCCCCTCCCAGCGCACTCTGACTCCCCCCAACACCATGACCCCTAGGGGTCAATACAGACCTGGAGCTGTGAGCCTAAAGAACCTGCAGTGAATCATGTGCACACGTGAGACCACTACGTACAAAGGAGAGGCACCAACGTCTGGTGGGGTTCACGCTGTCACGCTGACCCCTAGGTCGCCCCTCACCCCTCTCGTTCTCCTCGGACGTGGTCGCACTCATTTCAACGGGCTTGAAAGAGCCGCCAGGGAGGAGAAATAGGAGGCCATTTCCTTTTCATCGTCTGAGAAATAGAACGGACTGTCCGTGAAGGCTCTGGACGGACCAAATGTTGTATACAAACACTCAGGACCAGAGGACCCTGGACCAACTCGTACCGCTGGATGTTAATGTTAGGCCCAAGGAATCTCAGCTTTAAAGAGTCAGTCTACAACAGGTCTACTGTCCCCTCTGTAGACTCGTCCTCTCCTGCGGAGGCTTTTGTTGTGTCATTTGCTGACTGGAGTGTCTTTTTTCAAGCGGGAATGCGTCCCCTCTCTCTCCGCCCTGCCCCAGGACGTTAGCGAGAGATTAGCTGCTTTGTTGTTGTTTTCAAAGCAGCAGCCCCTATTGTTTCTGTTGCCCCGGCCAACACATGCTGCTCACCTCGTCCTCGACGCGGCAACGCAACACTACGCTGTGTTACAGTACAACAACATTACACAATGTTACAGTACAACAATACTACACAATGTTACAGCACTGCGACACTACGCTATGCTACAGTAAAACAATACTACACAATGTTACAGTACAACAATACTACACAATGTTACAGTAAAGGACCAAAACACTACACCACACTTCAGTACCACCACACTACGCTATGTTACAGTACAAAAATACAACACAATGCTACAGTACAGCACTGCAACAGCACCACAATACTACACAATGCTACAGTACAGCAATACTACAGCACCACAATACTACACAATGCAACAGTACCACAATACTACACAATGCTACAGTACAGCACCACAATAGTAAAGTACCACAACACTACAGCACCACAATACTACATCATCCGAATACTACACAACACTACAGCACCACAATACCACAGTACCATAATACCACACAATACTACAGCACCACAATACTACAGCACCACAACACTACAGCACCACAATACCACAGTACCACAATACTACACAATGCTACAGTACAGCAATATTACAGCACCACAATACTACACAATGCTACAGTACCACAATACTACACAATGCTACAGTACAGCACCACAATTGTAAAGTACCACAACACTACAGCCCCACAATACTACAGCATCTGAATACTACACAATACTACATCACCACAATACTACACAATACTACAGCACCACAATACTACACAATACTACAGCTCCACAATACTACAGTACCACAGTACCACAGCACCACAATACTACACAACACTACAGCACCACAATACTACAGCATCAGAATACTACGCAATACTACAGCACCACATTACTTCAGCACCACAATATTACACAATATTGCAGCACCACAACACTATACATTACTACAACACCACAATACTGCACAGTACTACAGCACAGCAATACTAAAGCACTGCAATACCAAACATTACTAAAGCACCATAATACCACAGCACCAGAATACTACAGCACCACAACACTGAAGTGCCACAAAACTACAGTACTGCAATACTACAACACCACAATACTACAGCACCACAACACTACAGCACTGCAATTATGATTTCTTTTATTTAGTTTTAGCGTTTTTCTCAAGACACAAATCGCTTTAAACAAATTGGTCGCCAATTAATTACACAGAACGAATCGGCAGCTATCAAACACTGCACTCAATCTGAGTGATACCGCGGCAGCTAATTTGCGCCAGACTTGCTCATCCAACATATTACAACAGACTCGCTCACACACATAGGACAGACAGACCGACTCCAGGTGAATTGGCAGTGATTGGTCAGGGCACTGGTAAGAGAATAGAGCATGTTTGTAATAGACAACTATATTTACAATACGACAAAATACTACGGCACTGCAATACTGCACAATACTACGGCAGGCCTGAGGATGCACCAAACACGCTCGAGGCTGCTCAGAAGTAAACCATAGAAGAAGAACACATGTCTTTACTAGAGCACCTTTCATTGGAAAAGCCATCCACAAGGCTTCCAGGAATGGAACTGAAACACACCTTGACGTCGGGAAAGTAGGTTTTCAGAACGTTGGAGCTGGGATAGCGCGTGTAGAAGAACATGAGCTTAGCCTTCTTCAGGTGGTTCGGTGTCAGACCTTCCTGAATGTGGGAACGTTAAGGAGACAGCTGGCAGCTACTGAACAGAGAGATCACGGCACACACACACACACACACACACACACACGTATACACGTGCGTATACACACACACACACACACACACACTCACACACAGAGACACAGACAAACACGAGCATAGACACACACAGAAACACACGTAAACACACACAGAGACACACACACACACACACACACACACACACACACACACATATAGACACTCACAAAGACACATCCATGACATGGACCCCAGTATTGAACTGCCTCAGTAGTCTGGACTTGAGTTTCTATTAGCAACCACTTATCAGATGTTGAGGAGTCGATAACGAACCTCCACTGTTTATTGGCTAAACAGCAGTGCTGTGAATTAGATAGAGGCTTTTTAATTAGAGACCTGGTCGGTCATGTCTTAACAGTGAGCCACCAAGTCTTAGCTTCTCCTTTTTTTTTTTGCTCAAGATAAATTTGTATTTTTGTTGTTTTTTGTTGCGTACAATGTATTTGAGTCGTTACAATCGCATAGCCTATTTGAAATGGAGATTTTAGATAGCTCCACCTCAAAACCATTAATTGTAATATTAAAGCTACAAAGAAAACTGAACGTACAATACATTTCCTTATGTATATATATATATATATATTTATATATTAATATCAATGTTTTTGAATTCCCTGTCAAGTCTATGTGAGTGAGCGATTGAAGATTTGAAGAAAGGTTTTCTTAGAAGCGCCACGTCTGGCCTTGGGTCATTTTCCGTGGTTACGCCTCTGGCCGGAGGTCATTCACCATGGTAACGCACGCCACTGGCTGGAGGTCATTCACTGCCCTAACATGGGCTTCCACATTACAGGAGTTCATAAGGAAGTCTTCCTTTGAACACCTGCCCATTCATCTTTTATCCTGCCTGCCTTATTTCAAAGAGTAGCCGCCTCTCCTTTTCACTGTGAGGCACAGCCCGACATCCACCTGAACACGGGACTGCATGCGCTGATGTTTTGGTCAGAGAATGAGACAGCGGCCACAGCTGTAGGTCCTATTAGCCTCGAATAACAACACCAAGTCTCAGACGTGATCTACCGTTCTCTTCAAACGAAATCAGTCTGAATGAACCGCGGACACTGTGGCATCAACGCCATCTTCTTTCACACTCCTAATATCAGTTACACATACAAACAGCGTACAAACTGTTCTGTTTGGTGTGCTTCCCTATGAGGTTACGTGAAATAACCCCCCCCCCTCCGCGTCCACAAGATGGACTGCAAGCTGCTGTGTCCTCCAAAAGCTGAAGACAGCGACTCAAGTGTTGTGATAGGAAGACACTTGTTCTTTCCCCCTGCACTCAGCGGTGACCTCATAGGTGCACCCCTATCACCAGGATGAAGGGAAGAGGAAGAAAGACACGAAAAAAAAGAAAAAAAAAAAAAACAAAAAGAAAGAGGAAAGCTCTTCCTGAACCGTCTGCTTTCTCTGCCTTTGAAAACAGCCTTTTGTTCTTCACAACTCTTATCAAAGCCTTGTATTCCTTTCTGTTGGTCTTAAAGTCATTATTGAGCTCAGATTAAAGAAGATGCTGTAATTTTCTTTGGGGTTAGAGAGAGATCAAAGAATGAATTCTCCTTGAAGTTGAATTTATAGGGACTGCTCTGCGGATGCTGTAGCCGTGCTCAACCAGTCATTGTTCAGGCTGGATGGTGAAGTGGTCAGTTGGGGCCCTGATTGCCGAGGTAAACACAGCATAAACAACAACAACAACAACAACAAATACGTCCCCTATATAATGAACCAATATCAGAAATCATATGGGTTTTTCTTCATGTTTTCAACCTTCTCCTTAGGTTATATTGATAATTTTGCACTGTGTAGATACAATTTTTTCTGTCAAATTGTTTAATTTTTTTTTACAGTATTCTTGAGCAAGGCAATTTATATCAAAATATTATTTGAGCTTTTTATGTTGAAAGTGTCATTGTTTACACTGCACTACCTTGTAAATACCATTATACTAGCAAATTATGACAGAATGTAAACATTTAAATTCTCAATAAATGAACATCTGCATGTTAAAAGGTAAACATCAAATGCGGCTGTATTATGTATAAAGGCAATATTGTGGGAAATATTAGAGTTGGTGTTGGACTGACCGTTGCTGTCATATTATGTAGATATATATAGTATATGTATAGTAAAGTGTAAAGGCTATATCGTGAGAGATTAGTTAGTGCATATAGATATATATATATATAAAAAAATATATATATATATATATATACATGGTAAACTGTAAAGTTGTGGGAAATGCTGTAATCAGTGTTAGACAGAGCGTTGCTGCTATATTACATTTACTCTCTCTCTCTCTCTCTCTCTCTCTCTCTCTCTCTCTCT
>JAVQJS010126814.1:0-16046 GCA_036024795.1 Galaxias rostratus | reverse complement strand
AACCGATAGAACAGGAAATGAAGCAGTGAGACAATAGAACAAGAAATGAGGCAGTGAACCGATAGATCAGAAAATGAAGCAGTGAGCCAATAGAACAGGTAATGAAGCAGTGAACCGATTGAACAGGAAATGAAGCAGTGAACCGATAGAACAGGAAATGAAGCAGTGAACCGATAGAACAGGAATGAGGCAGAGGTACATGGCCCTGCTGCAAAGTGTGCTCCTGTTTTCTTGAAAAGCGGTCGAGAAAGACAGTTAATCCCAGGACAGAAATCTTCCAGAACCGCTGTGGTTCCTTCTGTGGTTCCTTCACTTCATTATCATTATGTAAAACGGAGGTGGTTGAACCTGTGACCTTCAGCACTCCACCCTAAGCACGGATTAAACACTATGCCTTAGGCGCTCGCACAGACACACACACACACACACACACACACACACACACACACACACACATAATGGATAATATGTGTTTCCAGCAGTTTAGTTGCTAGATAGTAGCCATTTAGTTAAATCTCTATAACTGTATTATCAGTATTTTTTTCTGATCTGTCGTGCAATTGCCTGTTTGCTTTCTGCATTAAAGTACGCTTGACATCACAGCCCATTGAACCCAGCCTATGGATTTTTGGCAACAACTCCACGCTGGGACAGTGTTTTATCATGCACAAATACCTGCTTGAAATATATTAATGTTGATCTTTCATAATAGCTTGAGGGTAGTCCCATCCCCCATGCCAGTTCATGGATCCTAAGTGATCTGGATTCCACACAATAGAATCATAATTAAATCTCCTCCTTTTTTCATGGAAAGCAATCGAAATACACTGAGGCCAGGTGCCACTGCCAATCAAGTAGGTGCTAATGATGAATGATTTATAATATGTTCTCTGAGGCATTTCATAACAAACATGTTCTGTGTAGTGCAGGGAAGCATTTTGAAATATTCCGGGTGGGGACCTGCGTCTAAACAAAGAGTGGAAAATTCGGTGGAGGAGAGAGACTCCGTTGTGTGGGTTCCCTGCCCTGACGCTCACCTCAACAAGATGAATGGGGTATTAATGAGAGGACCAGGAGAGCAGTGTGGTTCCACCGTGCCTGATATGTTGATCTGATGTCATATGCGCGTGTCCTCGCTGGAGATGAATGAGGTTCTTTCTCTCGTCAAGGCAACAGAAAAACGTCAATATGATAATGGAGGAGATTTTTCCTCAAGGATGCTGCGTTGCTAAACAGCAGCAACAATAATCCATCTACAGTGGCAGGCATTAAGACAGTCTTGCCTGCCTCTACACCCTCTTATAGTAAGGAGGCGTAAACAAGCCATTGATAATGTTACAATCAGGAAATAACAAGCTACCATTGATGCTTTTTTCCCAGGTGATCTTTACACACCTTGAACCGATGTTCTGCGAACGCAGAAAGTAGTGGTTTTGGAATAAAAGAAAGTACAGTTGTTGGATGTCTGATGTTTTGACAGGTATGAACAGGAACTTTTTTGCCCTTTTCCAGATTGTCAACGAGGCAGCAAAATACAGGTATCGCTCTGGCAACCTGTTTGACTGTGGGAACCTCACCATCCGAGCGCCGTGGGGATGTGTGGGTCACGGCTCCCTGTACCACTCTCAGAGTCCCGAGGCCTTCTTCGCCCACTGCCCTGGAATCAAGGTGAATGTTTCCACAGCTGTGACAGAGTCTGTGCACTGCACATTTTAAACCTGGGTTTCCTCTGGTCTCTCTCAGTCACCTCCTATTATGGTGTTCTAGTTTACAGACCATTTGACAATTTTGAAATGCTATAGTTAGCTTGACAATGTTTTTTTTCCTCCTACATTTAGAAAGTGAATCAGGAAAACGTATGTGTGGAGAAACTAACTAAACCATACAAATGCACGTGTTGGGCTGTGATTGAGTACTTTCTTAACTTTCACACATCCTTCCGTCGGGCTCAACAAATGAGACGCAAAGCGTGCTGGGGAGTTTAGCGCATGTAGTCCACAGTTATCATTACGTCAACACTGTTGTTGTGGTGGTGTTAATCAGCTGCAGGTGCGACCTGCGGGAGTGTCTGAGGGCATTGACCTGTCACTGGGCCTGAGTGAGAGTCCCAGAGAGAGTTGCACACCTGTTTGTGCCTTGTTCGAATCCAGGTCAACTCTGGCTCACCAGCCCTCGTATCCTGCCATGAACCAATGACCCCCCCTGAAGTTTCAGGTTGGGTGAATGTTTGGGACCGCTTTAAAGTTACCCATGATACATCACTAGCTTCACTTGTTGTGTACATTCGTCTTATCGCCAACTGCAAGTCCTAACAAAATCAAGTTCTGTCAGGGTTTGTCTGGTTTGTCGGCCGATGCAGCTTGAGGCCATGCACACATCAGCTCCTGTTCGTTTGTGTTTTTTACCATTTAAATTGAATACCATTGAAAGACAAATAACTCTTTGAATTGGTTAACTGTGTTTTTATGAAGGACATATTTGTAATATTTTTGGGGAAACCAATTTTGATCAAATTCTTCTCTCGGGCCCTCAACCTGTTTTTGCAAAGCAGCACAGTCCTTTTTGCCTCTGCTCTCCGTATCCATGGACATGGGAAGGAAAGTGATGCCAGCTCAGACCCACCAATCTATGCCACTCCCCCCAGAGTGGCCCTCGGTTTAGTTGATGCTTAGCTCTGATCTGAGAGAGTGTCATTAGGCTGGCATTCAATACGCACACGCCAAGGAAACAAAGCCGTGTTAAAATTTTCAGACGTATCCCTCCCACCCCCACCAAGAAACGCATGGCGCAAAGTTCCCTGTACACCACGCAATGGAAATCCCTCAGCGGCGGTCGGCTCTGGCTCATTTATAATCTGCATCAATAGTCAATACAGTAAACATCCGCTGTTGTCTGTCTTAAAAGGTCAGGCTAATAAATGCTATCTTCTGCACACACTGATATTGGACAGGAGAGACCTTGGTCAGCCTATGGACTGCTCGACTGCTCACTGACCATTGCTTATTGCTGTAATGACTTTAATCATGGTAATAGCTATACTCCTTGTGTGTGTGTGTGTGTGTGTGGCGTGTGTGTGTGTGTGTGTGTGTGTGTGTGTGTGTGTGTGTGTGTTTCAGGTTGTAATTCCTAGAAGTCCGGTCCAGGCTAAAGGGCTGCTTTTGGCCTGCATCGCAGACCAGAACCCTTGCATTTTCTTTGAGCCCAAGATCCTCTACAGAGCAGCAGGTGAAGATGGATGTTTTAACTATTGAACTTTTGGAAGTATATGAATGTGGAGACATCATTGTCTACTTTCTTTCATGCATTCAATTTTCCCCACTCCTTTGCAAAACATGTTTGTTTCCCGGATTAAAAGCAAATGCACTTTCAAAGACAAACCAACAAACACTTTTTCCCGGCTGCAATAAAATGTGTGAGCAATTTTTGCTGATTTGCATGTGTGTAGCAGACGGTCCAAATGTGCTATAAAGTGTTGACAGGGTTGGCCCGTGTCTCTTCCTCGTCCCTGGGCCTGATAGAGGGAGGTTTGCTCTTCAAACTGAGGTCACCCGCAGGGCTTTGTTGAACAGGCTGATTTCAGACTCCTCGCCACATGACCAAGTTGCTACCTCATCATAGTCCCATATTCTGAACACTCATTTCATCTCCTAAATAGTTTATTAGCGATTGTTTACTTTTCCCTTTCAAAACAAAGCCTGCAAAGCAAAGAAAAGCAAGTTATGACATTTGAAAGTAAACGTTTGGGCTTGTTTGGATTATGATAATGAATAGGCATCCACTGTCCAGACCATTCTATTGATATCCTCCAGTCTCAACGTCAAGCTAGCTCTTGTATGTGACTGAAAAGTCTTCATAGTAGCTGAAGGCAATCCACTAATCTTCAAATGTCTATTAGGTTAGGTACAGTCATGGTCTGGACTTGCATTTTAACTGCTGTGACTCATTGTCATTCTAGAGGAGCCTATTAGCATTGCTCCAGCTGTAATTCCCATAGTGCTCTGCTGATTAGATTGAACTGCTTACCTTTATCTTTGGATAAAATTGACTTCACAGAAAGATCCCATTGCTGTCACTCGTTATGTGAAACTACATTCTATTAGTGTGGTCAATTCATTTCTGTTACATAGAGGTAATCCTGATGTTCATTAGAGAAATTGTTGAGGTAGTTGTCAGACTCTTTCTTAGTCTTTTCTCTCTGTAAGTGCTCCACAATGTTTTTGTGAGACTCAGAGTGACGTTTTTACGTTAGAGTGTCAGCAGTGCCCTGAAGTTTGGAATTCTTGACTGGCCAAGCATAAATCTTTTCTCATGTATGGATCCCCCAAACGCACACACACCTCAACATAATTCATGTCATGTCTTTTTAGTAAAGCGCAACAACAATCCATGTGTCTTGTGTCGGAGCTGTTGATATGATTAAAATTATATCAAATATTCTCGGGAATGTTTCCCATAGCAAGCGGTAGCCCAGCATCTATTTTTAAACGAGAAGTTTCAAAGATTTAAATTATTTACAGATATCTTTACGTCGTACCTCAGATATTCCTTTGGGGAGCGGAGCCACAAGTGACTGACGGTCTTTCTCTGAAATGGGGGCAGATACTGTGATTCTGCTCTGGCTGGCTGGGTTAGCAGCGTCTGTCATATGAGTGCATTGATTCATTCGTGGCATTTGGCTTTGATGACTGCATATTATCATGTCCACGTTTTTGTGTCTTTCAGTGGAACAGGTCCCTGTGGATCCTTATATCGTCCCACTCTCCCAGGCCGAGGTCCTACAGGAAGGAAGTGACGTCACCCTGGTTTCATGGGGAACGCAGGTAGGATAAGCACCGTGTCATCCCCATTGCTCCCGGCTGACCTTAGCCGTGGTAAGCCGTGGCCATTGCATGGTGTGAGGCCCGGTGGGCCGAGAAAGAGACCCGTGGCTTGCCTCTGGTCTGTGACATTTAGCCATATAGGCCAGGATTAACTCCTATCCGACTATCCCGGGTGTCAGTTGAGGGGGTTGGTTCCCTTCCACTGGTCTTTCCTCATATCGCCCCTGACAACCTTGAACCTTGAACCTTGACATGAACAGAGCCCGGTGTTGGGAACTCGTAAAGGATTTGCGGGCAGGGTATGCAGATGCGAAAAACAACTTCCAGCCAGTGGCCTTGCTATGAAAGACCGCTAATTCGCTACAGCGCCATCACATTCCTACTGTTATTGTGTGATGCCTCAAAAGCCTCCAGTGAATTTGCTTAATGTTGACACAGACCTGTCCCCTCATGACATCGGTGTATACACAATGCACACGCTGAATGATTTAACATTTTATTTGAACTTTACCCTCCAGCTGTTGCATTCCGTGACTCATGCAATTACCTTTTTCCTCTGCAAACAGATTTTTGCTTCTGCCAATACGCTTACTTACAGGAACTCAATGAACCTTTTGTCCTGTTCATTAGTCAGAGACAACTTAAAGTAAATGATTCTTGCTAGCTGGGGTTTTGTTATCTCTCTGGATGCAGTGTTGGCACCATTACCAGTTACTTCAAGCTCTCTCTATATAGTCTTCCTATGCCGATATCTGTTTTGTGATCTCATGAGTTAATTTGGTGTTTTTGCGTGAACTTTGCGTCTTCACCCTCAGATCCACGTTATGAGAGATGTGGCGGCCATGGCCAAGGAGAAGCTGGGTGTGTCCTGTGAGCTCATCGACTTGCAGACCATCCTGCCCTGGGACACTGAAACCATATGCAAGGTGAAACGTTGTGCAAACACACACAAATGTGTGCATGGAGACACACAGACACTGCTATTCCTGTTGTGTGTTGTTGTCACATGTGAACGCCAAATCTCTGACATAATTATTTAATATACGGGCATAGACGAGCACCAGTCTACTGCGCAAGCAGTCACGTTGACACATATTTGGGACCCTGCGTAGGCACGGTGGCATATCTCTTACCTCCGGAGGCTCAGTGTAGTCGTTGGGTGGCATATACCCGTGAGAATGACATAATGCTTGAGTGATTACAGTTGCAGTCAGACCAAGTTGTCGAATGTATTATGGGTTAGTGTTCCCCTCAACCACTAGTTTAGCATCACTATGGATTTTATTTATTCATCTTCTCTCATGTGTGCCACAGGGTTACAAAAAAAACATTTGTTGCTTAGGAAAAAAAGACTGTTTTTATTATGATACAGTATGAAATATGTATTAGTGGGAGGAAAGCAACGTTGCTCTGTGGTGCGGTTTCCAGTTTGATTAAATGGATTTTGCCCCAGCCTCCCACAGCTAGCAGGGTTTCACCACGTTTAGTGTCTTTGAGTGTTTTGAAAAGCGCTTTAGAAGTATAATGTATCGTTTTATTATTACCGCATCCCCTGTTTACCATGTCACTGCTGTATTGAATTTAGTTGTATTTTATTATGTAGAGCTACATCCGCATCACATGCTTTTATATCCAATTTTACTGTGTTTCTGTAATCTTCTCCGTGGTATAGGGCCTTTGGGAAGCGTTGTGGGACCTCCTTTTGTTAAGGGACTCTGGTGAATCACCAGTTACTTAAGGTACAATGTTGGCCTCTGGGAAGTAATTTAATCGAGAGCCTCACAAGGAATCAATGGCATTGAAGTGTATTATTGCCTTACCTCGGTGGGATCTGACCTGCAGTGAGCAACAACAGTCTGTTACGAAGCATTTGTTCTATCTGGGGTAACTTATCAAATAAACATGGCCATTTTCCAGAAGTGCTGCCTCATTAAAGCAGCCGTATGAAACGAAATATTGTGTTTATGGTGTTGAGTGATCCCAGAGGCAGCAAGGGATATTATCGCACTCGGAAGCCTTGTAAACAACATCCATTCATCTGCTTTCCTCCGCTCGACATCCCCAGAGGTCCGCGAGAACACCCCCCAGCCTAATTCCTGTCAGTTTATCGATCCCTCACCCACTCGGTTTTTGTTATTCCCCGATATCCTTACCAATTCCTTTCAGCTGTTTTCTATTCCAGCACTGCGGTGTGTTTTGTGTTCAAGTCTGGGCATTTCTCGGTGAGAGCCCTTCATGTGACATTAACGGATGCATGAGCAGAGAGCGCTTCTAATCAAGGCTATTGACCGTGAAGGGGTAACGTTCATTATTGGCTAAGTCAGTTATTTGCTACAGACCGTTACGTTTGAATGCGCATATGGAGCATTTGTTTTTATATTGGAGCAGATATCAAGCACAACCACTTTTTATGTCCATATGTTGCTTTCTGAATGAAAACAAATGTGGTTCAATTGAGCTAACATAATACCATCAATTCCTCACAAAGTAACATCAGAGGTTTGGTGTTTTCATGTTTTGAGATATCAAGAGGCGCAGCAATTGGAAACATCACTGACATTACAAACAAAGGACAGCCATGGAGATCAAATATCTCTCTTCATGTATGAAATGTGGCGCGCAGGAAAGGGGAATTGTTTTGGCCGTCCGGAAACGAACAGACAGGGGTCTGGTGTTTATGAATCTATGTGCCTGAACATGAGCTTGCTTTGGTGGAACGTGGCTTACAGCAAATGTAATCCACATGTAGGGTCATAAGTGATCTGCCTTCATTGGCTCTAGGTATAAGCCTTTTGCTTTGTCATTTTCCGGTCTCTTGAGTACAGACCTATGACGCATGTCTGTTTGTTTTAACCTTACCGTGTATTTTTTGTAAAGAATGGTAACATAGTCATTATCATATATCCTTTGATAAGAATTACGTTTACCACAGCTGTCTTTTGGGGAATCAGGCCTAGCCATAACATCATTCTCCATTAATAAAATGCAGTGAGGTAACTCGCTTTCACCAGTGGGGGTCCTCTTAGACGGGTGGAATCCTCTAAACTACCTGGCCCCACACGCCTTTCTGGATGGAGAAATGCTAAAGCGGGAGGTTTATTAGTTCAAACACACGGACACATCCATGTGGAAAGTCAATGCCAGGAATGTCCTAACGGTGTATACTACAGCACTCAAGGGGCTTTTTGGGGATGTTTTGTTTCATGGTCGGCCCGTGCGCTTGTAGTCTTTTTTTTGGGGGGGGGGGGGGGGGGATTGTGGTTGGCCCACTGGCCATTTTGAGCTTTTACCCTCCCCATCCCATTGGACCGAGGCCTCTCACACCAGTCACTGTTGCCAGCTGTTTTGGATTTGCCGTGGAAAGTCATGTTGTGGTCAGAAGAACTCAAGTGTGAGACACTGCTTCCCTCTCCTCCCCTAACGAGATCACGCCTGGCCCTGTTCATGTTTGTGCTAATGGAAAGCGTTTTTTTGTAGGCCATGCTTTGTAGTAATCAGTGCCATCTCTACCAAAAACATGCATTCCCCCGTCCCCTGGTTTATAAAAGAGGCTCGCTGTCCTAGTCTGTTTAATCTATTATTCTTAGATGAACAGATTCTAG
The DNA here is from genome assembly GCA_036024795.1 of Galaxias rostratus. Lineage (NCBI taxonomy): Eukaryota > Metazoa > Chordata > Actinopteri > Galaxiiformes > Galaxiidae > Galaxias > Galaxias rostratus. The sequence goes on along the minus strand of JAVQJS010126814.1, from coordinate 7,624 downwards.
CAGTCAGTGCTATTCTTAGCCACAGGTGTACGTCACGAGCCGCGCATAGGCACAGCATCGCCTTTTTAATTCAAAAGACGGTCTTCCTGTTATCTGTTGTCATTGCAGGCCCTTTTTTTTCGGCTGGGTTGATTAGTGCACAGGCGGACGTTGGGGCCTGGAACGCGAGAAGGTTGCGGACGCACATCCACACAATGGCAGCCAATTATAATGTCTCCTAGCCTGTGAGTCACTGATAGCTCCTGTGTCGTCATCCCATCCACCCCCCCTCCCAACCACCACCACCACCACTCTTCATATGGTTAATATTTCTGTCTGCTGTGGTCAAAGTTTTTAAGACTACTAGAACAATAGGCAGCAGTGTGTCTCTTGTGGCACAGACGACTGGTAATTGAATGGACTGGAGGAACATGCCGCCTGCACTGCCCTTCCTGTCCCCTCTAGCGTAGGATTATATGTGGTGCTCACCAGCAACCCTTGGATCTAAATATGAATTCATGTCGGTTGTTGACAAAAGCAATGGCTGTAAAGTGTCGAAATAGTCACTGTGTTTTGTCCCCACTGTCTGGAACAGCCCTGTAAATGTAATAGTTGTTAATTTGAAGGATAAACAAAATGGCTGGCTTGCCCCTGCCAGACCAAAGGCTCAGATGATATATTGTGGAAAGTCTTGCTGGCTCGCCGCTTCATAGTACATGTGGCACACTGCAGGAGTCTTTCAGATAGGCCTATTCCTCTGTAAGTGGCTCATTGTCCGTCGTGTTGTTTTTGATTAGCCCTGATTTTAGTGCTCCTCAGATGGCCCTGAGAGAAAATTAAATCTGATTTCATCTCCTCTTCGACTCGCTCCCCAGTACCCATTTGTATGCTTGGCTGTGGATCTTCTCGTCACCAGTCCAGCCCTGGTCCAGATATCATATTAGTATTTAGTCAGTGATTCATCCACCATTTCCAGCAATTCCCCCGTTCGGGTCAGTGCTTTGTTGAACCACAGCGAGTAAGGTCTGCCAGGCCGGGCAGTAGTGGAGCCATGGTCCCGTTCGCCATGATTGGAGATGGCGTTTCCCATGATGCCTCACGTGGGGCCTGTCAGGCCGCAGCGCCGGGTCCTGGAGCTGGCCTTGCCTCTCCTCCAAGGCCCTGTTGTTTCCCCCCGTGCGGCCCCTGCTCCGCCCGCTCTCTGTTCCCAGTGCTATTTTCACAGCTCTGTCCTCCGCGAGACACGCCACACCGTCGTCCAAAGTGACCCATCCAAAATAAACCTCCCTAGCCGGCTAACGTGATCAAGATGTGGTCGTTGGGCCCGGGGTTTTGGAGAGGAGCCGCGTCGGCTATGCCTGTGCATGCCCCCTATAAAACCAAATCTTTTTAGACAGCTCACATGTCAATGTTGTTGTTTGATTTTACAGGAGGCTTGTGGCGTCATGGAAGGCTTTTGTGTTTTTAGTGCGGCAGAGCACTGTGAGTGTACTCTAGGGTCAAATGCCTCATTCCGCAGTAACCCAGCCTTAAAGTTCAGATATAAGTGTATATCCTTGAAGGTTCCCTTCAATAAATGTAAGTAAATGCTGCAGAGAGACATCTTTATCCAGACCAGTTTTAAGGTCACTGCCAGCCTTAAAGCAGTGTGCTTGTTTTATTTTTCATATGTACAATACTTTAACGTCAGTTATGGCCTTGTTGATGCCTTACCAACATTGTCTTGTGAAGTGATTTGATGGCACTTAATGTGGCAAAGAAAGACGCTATAATATGGGAATCTCTCGAGTGAGATGTCTTTTAGAATAATTTTTTGGAGCAGTATTTATCTGTCTGTTCAAGCATGAAGCGTTATCTTGTTCTTCTGTTTCTTACTCTTTTTTTTGGTTCTTTTACTTTGCCAATATTATTACGGTTGTCCCTAACTATGTTGTTTCAGGCGCGGAGACATTGAGTGAGTAAGTGAGTCTGTCCTCCCAGCATGTCTGTGCTGGCCTGTGAGTCTGCAAGTCCTATCTGCTTTAATGAAAGACCGGCCGTGCCCATTTCCAGCAGCACTAGCATTCCACTCTGAAGATGATGTCCTTGATTGACCCCCGAAGCGCTTGCCAGGGGCTCGTCACACCCCGTGTGTGTTTGTGTACATGTGCTTTGACTTCAAAAAGTGTATTTGTGTTGAACTCTGGTAGTTCTGCAGAACTACCACCTTACTGCTACCAAAGGCTATCTAGAACCCCATATTTCATGTGTTACATTAACTATATGAACTTAGTTCCATATGACTTGGTGTTTCCAAGTAGCCTGGGGTGGTCTGCTTAAATGTAGGTAAGCCTTGTCGGTAGGATGATTCTTGTGCGTCAACTGAGGTGTTCTTACACACTCAGGTAACTAGTAAGCTAGGAGGAGGTGATTGGGTGGGGGGGTTGCCATGGAAACGTGAGCATTTTGGCAGGAGGCAGAGGGGTGGCAGGTGCTGGCGGTGCCCTGAGTCATTCGGTCGAGTTCACCCAGAGAGCACAGCGTTTTTTCCGAGCATAATTTGCTGCTGTAGAGTTTTACATAGAGAGGAACAATCTAGGTCCGAGCTGGGTTATTGGGTAACTGCTTTGGTCGTCATAGAAAGCAGTAATCCCACAGAGCAGGGGTGGAGTGTTGATTTAATGTTTATTTTGGGTATATGAATGTATTTTGGTCTGATGCGTTTGACACTGTACGCTGTCTAGAAGGGAGTGTCTAAGCAGAGCTGTCTCTTGGTGTGGGCCCCCTCTGGGGACATGGGCCTGTGTCCCAGGCCTTCTTGGGATTTAACTATTATGTCTGAACCTGTTCAACTCCACAACAGAGAACGGGGAGTCAGCTCAGGACAAATCTGTCTGTGTTGTCAGCCTTCATGTCTGCCTGCCTGCTTGTGTGCCTGCCTGCCGACCCGCATGTTTGTCTGTCTGTCTGGCTGCCTGTTAGTTTGCGCTCAACCGTCATGCACTTTTATGAGGAGGAGGAAGATGGAGCACAGGTGCAGCTGTGCCTGAGTCGTCTGGCTGAATGTACTGAGACTGTACGGCCTGTTGACTCGCCCGAGATAAGACCTCACTTATCCGAGTGCCCCTGCGCTCTCGCTAAGTGCCCTGGCTCCATTACGTGCGTCTCAGTCGAAGACAGCTGGTGGGTACCGTGGGTCCACGCAGCCAGGATGCGGCGCGCCGCCATGTTTGTGTGTCGTGCAGCGAGTCGGAACAGACTCGCTAGGCAAACACACTCAGGCAGGAGCATGTGCTGTTTCTGCTCAATGTCAAGTTAAGCATACTGTTCCAGGTTTGACAGTTGTTACTGTTTTTCACTACCCCCTGTGATTACAGAAGTAAAGAAAATTTGATAGTAGATTACAGGAGCAACCCACTTTCAAAGAAAAAACAGGGGGGAGACATCACATATTTGTTTTAAACTTCTTCAAATCTCTAGAAATGTGTTGATTGAAAACCACGTAAAAGGCCAAGTCTCCGCCTTCAGATTGTAATACTGTGCAAACTGGTCCGTTGAAGAAAAGATGATAGCATGTGTATTGTTTATGCTGCGGCAATTCTGGCGTACTCATGTGGAAACTGTGGTTTGATTGCGGGGTAAACTAAAAGCCACACTTCAAATTTCCAAACCATAACCTCAATATTCTCTGATTAATAAACAGGATGCTAGGCCACTGATCCCATGAATTTCCCACTGTGGAGCCGGCGGAGCGGAACAGAAAGGCAGGGAGGCAGGCCACTTTTGTGCTTGTCTCTTTTAGTGTTCTATTGTCTCTTGGAGGACTTACTTCTTTCCTATGTGGTTCATATTTTCCAGGCTCTAGTATTGAATCTCAGGTGACTGTTAGGTAACTCCATTAATTTATGTGCTAGGCTTGCATATGCTTCGAAACCCTTTTATTTGCCGTGATGTGCTTATTCAATATATTTATTTTTTAACTGAAATTAATAAATAATATAATAGATATAATAATAATAATCCTCAGGGGCATTAATAGTTCTTCGACTTCGGGTGACGTGAGCTCCAACAGTGAAGAACTGGGTGGTAGTGTGTGAACATAGGTTATATTTGGACTCGCATTATATGGGTTCAGAGCCCGAGCTAGCTTGTCGCAGGCCGTCCAAGTGATGCTGAGGGTGAGGGGGCCATCTTCTGACTGCACTACTGAGATTCTCGACGCGAGGGGAGCCTGTCCAAATGCCAGGTGTTTAAAATGGCCGCATTGACCTGTGCTGGAGATCGTCGGAGCATCCTGGGCTGTACACACCTAGTTCGGTCTGCGTTTGAATGGGTGAATGAGCAGTACAGTGGCAGTATTGAGTTAATGTATTTAAGCACAGAGGACGTTGAGAAGAATCTGCCAAGCTTTTGGCGTGGCATGTGGCATGATTAGCTTTTCCAACTGGCAGGCAACCATCGGAGATCTGGAGATTTTTTTTTAACAAAGGGAAAGAAACACGTGGTGCGTCATCGACATTATGTCTACAACACTAGTTTCCAGTAAAGGTAATTTATTACGAGCATGCTTCGACAGCACTCGATGCGTTCCACTTAGCAGTGAAGCGTCACATAACTGTGGATATAAATATGCAAGCCTTAAAAAACGTTTCCCAATTTGAAAGATTAGCCCCAAGCTTTTCAGGATGTTAACAGTGTTGTAAATCAGTTAACACCAGGTGGCTGCCACATGGCTGCCTTGCCCTGACAGCAAAACACTTTGCGTTTAACGTTAGCATTTAATACAACTTTTTTTCCAACTGGCTAATATCATAATCCATATGTCATTTTGTCTACGTGTAATTTGCATGATCAACAACAGCAGTAGGGTTTTTCGGATTATTCTGAATTTGATTTTGCTCTCTATAACTGGCAAGCTAGCTAGCAATGTGTAACGGGCAGTTGTATTTTGGTGGTGTTCCTGGAACATTTTGAACTGAGATGAGCCTCAGTAGCAGCTCAAGGTTGGCGGGGGATAGGGGCGGGGGTCTGGGGCTCATTGCTACCAGACATGAAGCAGCAGCCACAATACTTTAACTAGCATGACCATGTCTAGCTATGGGCTCCACGAGGAGGTCTGAGGAGAATAGGAAAGTGGAGAGGGGTGCTTAGGAGGGCCTGTATTGACCAAAGCGTGCTATAACTCAGTCATCTGCAGCTCGGTTTCTGTGGCTATGTCTGTGGAAAATTACTCATTCTTGTTTTTCAGTTGTGGATCCAGCTCCTCTCGGCAGCGTTGCTGGTGCACAATCTGGTGAAAGGAACCTGCCAAAAGGCAAAGGCCCCAACGCCCTGCAGGCGGAGCTTTTCTTTCACTCTGCACTTTGACAAAGGTGCAGGGCTATATTGAAGTGTCACCTAAAGTGGTATAGATTGCCGTTGATCTATGCTTTTTCAGTCAGAGAATATCTTTCTCTCTTTTCCTCAAATTTTCTCTTAAACTATGTTCCTCTTGTCCCCCTCAGAGGCACTATGAGCCAGCTTGTGATGGCATTCCTCTTAAAGACACAAGGGATTTTTCAAATTCCTCCCCGCTCCTTTTGTCACAAACCGGAGGGAGTTTGGTCACACATTGCTACAAGATCCACACAGACAAAAAGTCTTCTGTGATAAGTAAATAATGATTGATATTACCATTTCCCTTGCAATTAAGTATTTTCCATTACATCCCAAAAGGCTAATGGTGCTTTGGGAGAGGCTTTAATTTCTTAGACGGGATGTAGGGAGATTAGCTGTCCTCTCCGACACTGGTCACCAGGAAGAAGTGGCATCACACTTAACACCAATGGTGTGGGTACTGTGACAGGAGACACACACACACACACAGTGAAACCACGAAATATGAAAGAATATCACATGGTAGCCAGTGACAGGCATATTGGTGTCAATGCCTCTCTGAAAGTTTCTTAGCACAGTGGTGATGGAGAACTCGATGCTCCTGTCCAGCATGTGTCGGAGCTTGGCCCCAGCTCCCTGACCCTTTGCTGCAGCAGAGGGTCATAATGAAGAAGCTTCCATCCTGAGAGCGCAGCTTGTTAAATAGACCACTTTAGATGTGATGGGCCGCTGCGCAGTGCCGGGCCCTTGGCTTTCCATCGAGCCCAGAGGAGAGCAGGGGAGGCTTGGACGAGGGTCTGGACAGATTGAGATCATCGAGGTCAGCTCTGAGGGCTGATAGCATGGCGGGCCTGAGTGGAAACCTGGGAGGCACCAAGCCCGGTAGTGATGAGGACGGTCCTGAGATCCAGGATCCCTCCCCACACGTGTTCTCTATCTCTAGCCCGCATCTGCAACTTTTTTCCCCAGATTACAGAGCATCACTGTTTAACAGCAACAACACATTGTTATTCACAAAGATCTTGGATCATTGCAAGGTGCTTGTGTACTTGAGCACCATAATATTATCTTCAAAGTGCCACCCAGACTTTGCTGTTATTCCATTGCAAGGTCATAAATACAAATCCTACTATTGGCATTGCTGCTCCATGGTGTGCCATACTCATGTCAGCACAGGGAATCCTATAGATGATAAACACAAATTTTGATGAAGACCCTTTGACCCCTCTTTTAGTGAAACAACTCATACTATAGCCAAGCGCAGGGTTGTTATGCACCGTTTGTTGGCTTTACTTTGCAATGCGCCATTTACAGAGTTGGCCTATCCTTTGAGTATGTCGTCTGCTTTGTATAGGTCCTGCAGTGAATCAATCATTTTCTCTGCCTGTGTGCTTGCCCCTCAAACATGCAGCCGACTCAGGGAAGCTTTAACGGAGATGCCGTGAGGTTGCTGCTCTCCACGCTGGGGCGCCGTCGGTGGCATGGTTGCAGGGCAGGTAGATTAGTGTGTGTAAGTGTGTGCGTGCGTGTGTGTCAGGGTGTAATTGGGTTGAATTGGCTTTAATTGGACTTTATGGGATGTTTGGGAGTTATTTTTGGCTGAGGTCTCCCCTGGCGTCCTGGCTCCTCTTAGGGCTGGCTTGGCCACAGGCCCAGCGCAGAGAGAGCGCTCTGTGTGTGTGAGAGAGAGCTTGCGTGTGGTTGTATGTGCTTGAGAGGAGCTTTTATTTGTGCGCTATATCTATCTAGGTGAACAGCACAAGTGTTTGTAAGTGAGTTTTGGGGAAGGGGGAATTGTGTGCGTGTGCGTGTGCGTGCGTTTACTCCCTCAGCATTCTGATGTAACTGGCCTCCGGTTTGCTGCGCGGTCACCGCTCTCGCTAATGGCGCGGCGCCACTTCAAAGGCCCGAGGAAGGAGTCCAGCTGCGCCGCGACTTGCATTTTTCACAGAGATCACATGGCGGTGCATGAGTAAGAACTCTGCGGTGGCCCACGTGATTACAGGGTCGGCACGGCGACCAGAGACTGCGGGGTCGCAGCAGGAGCCACTCCTCGCGGGGCGGCACAGACTCAAGTCTAAACTTCCCATCGCACTGTGATGGACTGCCCGGTTGGAGAGCCGGGACTCAAGAGCACTGGCAGCCACTTACTCTGAGCGATTCCCTGCCAGCACTCAGGCGTGTGTGTGTGTGTGTGTGTGTGTGTGTGTGTGTGTGTGTGTGTGTGTGTGTGTGTGTGTGTGTGTGTGTGTGTGTGTGTGTGTGTGTGTGTGTGTGTGTGTGTGTGTGT
>JAVQJS010126808.1:0-28827 GCA_036024795.1 Galaxias rostratus | reverse complement strand
TCACTCTAAATTGTCCGTAGGTGTGAATGTGTGTGTGAATGGTTGTCTGTCTATGTGTTAGCCCTGCGATGGACTGGCGATCTGTCCAGGGTGTACCCTGCCTCTCGCCCGAAGTCAGCAGGGATAGGCTCCAGCCCCCCGTGACCCGGCATAGGATAAGCGGTTCTGATAATGGATGGATGGATGGTTATTAAAGACATAGGATTTGTGTTTATAACACAGAACAACATGCGTGTATGTGTCTGGATTTGTTTTTATACATTACAGAACTAACATGGGAGGAAAGCACAGTACATGAAAAAGCAGCACTGACCTCATTGACTGGTGCCTTCCTAGACACTCTGTGTAGAGGAAGAAAATCTGTTGAATCTGATAGCTTGGCTAGGAAAGGAGGTTTACTGGCCTGATGTTCAGAACTAGTTTGTTAAAAAACAACAACTAACCACAGCTGTTCCCAGGTTTCGTTTGTGTAACGAGCTATGGGCACTGTGATGTGCAATAAATTAACTATTTAAATGCTGGTGATCATTTCAGTAAAAGAGAGAAGTCCCTCTAGTTCTTCAGTGAGTGCAATCTGCTATCACTGCCAACAGTCCCATTCGTTACAACGCAGAGGCTCTTATCATTAAAGGAAATGCAATGAACTAGCTGGCTGGCTAAATAGCTAGCCACTAAATAGCGTACCCTTACAGGTGTTTATACGGAAACCCCCACGGAAATCGTACCTCATTTAGCCTATCCAATGGTTTTAGCTCAATGGAGGGTAGTCATTGTACATGAATGACAATGGCAGGATTATCCTTTATTTAAACATAAATAAATTCCAATCAGTCAAAGTCCCTTATCAGAAGAACCCCATATGAGTACATTAAAAAACAAAAACGATTAAAGTTATGATGAAAATTAAAAAACGCTTTTAGGTGTGCTCCTACCAAATACTTCCAACCCGACTCTTAACACATCGACTCACGCAAAATAAAGTTTTGCTTTTGTCCTTGCATCCCACCCAAAAAATAACGATTGAATAATGGATGTTTCCCAGAGATATGACATAATTTCTACTGTGCTTGTTATCTTGTTGGAACTTCCTACCTCAACAAACTGAATAAACAGGATATGACAGCAACCTGACAGCATTGCTTCTTATAACAAATAGTTCATACGATTTTCAATTAGAATACTCCAGTCCATGGGGTCAAAAGATTGTTTAAAAACTAAACTTAAGAATGAACAAGAATTTAAAACCTACCATGAGGATGAGGTTTGTCTGACAATAAGATATTAATAAATGATCAATGTTCAATGTAATACAAATATATAATTTAAATAAACAATAAGTGTTATTAATTCAAATGGTTAGTAATGTTTTAGTAAAATGTAAAGCAGATTGTATTGCCTCTCGGCTGGCTTGATAGTGGATGTACTTGTTTACATTTATGTACGCTTGTTTGTGAGTGTCCATGTAAGCCATATCGACTTCTCCCATGTCGGGTAGGTGCTGATTCAGGCTGTTGTGAGAATTCCTTTATAGGACCGGCTTTTTAAATTTGGCGTTGCCTCTTGCCCTTTGCTCCCTGACCACTCCCACTGTTCCGAGTCCCTACCCCTTTCCCGTCTGCTGGGAGCACGTTGCAGAGCAGTGCAGGAAAAGCGTCCGAGAAATACACACATTGTACAAATCCGCAGATACTTTGGCAACATGGGCCAGTTTCTTAGCTGGATCCGAGCTCCAAGGGACAACCAAGCCCTTCAGGATGTTGCCATTGAACAACAGGTTAGAAGTGTTTGTACGTGCTAGAATCGTTACTGTGTGTCTAGGTTGATAATGTGTGTAAATATGCAACTTATTGGATATGTTATTCTTGGTGTCATTCATAAGTTAGTTTGAATTGTAATATTTAGTTTAACCAGAACACATTTGTGTATGAGCAACTGTATTTGTTTGCTTGTTTGCATTCATGTAATTTTAATGTTCAGCAGAAGTGTTGTTGGTGGGATAGTCTAATAAACAAACGTTTTCTCGATGTTAGCTTTGTACAGCGTTGCCCTCTTGCTTTCCTGATCTGCCATCTGTCTAAGATGTTTGCACTTTGGACGTGACAAACAAACGACTCTAATGTAATCAAAACTAACTTAATAAAAGGTTAAGATTTTTTTCGCCTCACAAAAATAGAACACCCGGACCAAGGACCCAAACAAATACATGCCTTGGGAAAGACATCTGTAGACCTGCGAAATCGTATCACGAAAAAAAAAACTTCTTTTAAAGCTAAAGCAAGAAGGCAGGAATGGGGGACATTCTGCCATTGTTTAGGATTTTTAGCTCGCGTCTTTGTTGTAGTAGTTTAATATTAACCAAGGTATTACTTACAAAGTATTACTTGTTTTTGACGGTTGTTCTCCTTCAATGGTATATTTTGTGTAGATATATGTTTTATAATCAGTAAGATGATATTAAGAGATCTGTTATCAATAATTCTAGCCAGAGTAGTGCAGGGATCTGAGAGTCATAAAAGTAAACATGATTGGAAACCTTGAGTGATTATAACAGACTCTTCTAGAACTTCATTGTGTGTATTACCCTGAGCGTTCGAGGTAAACAGATGCTGGGAGTGAACAGATGATAATGATAAATACAATAGGGGGCCAGTAGTAAAAGACATGTTTGACGGAGTACTGGACATTTCAAACAAACTTTGGTCTTATAGATTACATTGGCCTACAACGAAATTTGTCATACCAAAACATCTTTGATTTTGTCTTTGATTAGTCTTTTTTAAATTTATAAATATTGAAGTAATAAGGCATGAGGAATAAGGGAACAGAGTAATCCTTGTGTGCCTACTGTAACAGGGTGTGGTGATCAATGAAACTTCCCTTGGTTCTGTCTGTCTTATCACACTAGGGTTGAATATTTTAGTGCGAGTCATGCTACAGGTTAAATGTAAAAGTTGTGAGCTGACACTTCTGGTTAGGCTGCACTCTGTACAGCCCTAGACTGAGGCTGCATTTCAATTCCAAAGTCTTCATATTTTTCAACCATCCTCCTTCCTTTGGGACTTTACTTGAAACATTGACTTGATTGGGAGACATTTCTGATTAGTCCAGATACAATATAAGGAAAAAGTTCATATCAAATGCGGCCCATGGATAGACATCACGATTACCCGCATCACAGACTGTCTCTGTTGTGCTGTGGTGAGAAGACTGCTAGCTGTTTTGGGCTACTTTCCAAGTCCCACATTCTAAACATTCCAGTCATGCAAAGTGCCAGTCCTGCTCAACATCATTAGCTAATACATGTATCTACATCCCAACAAGTTTCTACCAAATATACGTGTCTAAAATTTCTGTGGTGTAATTGTTTTTTTTATTTTTTTATCTCAAGCCACATACTGTAGGTAATCCTTTGAAGGCATGTGACAAAAAACATAAGAAACATTAGCATATTGTTATAAGATCTAGTTTTTAACCACTATCAAAAAGTAATATAAAGTACTTGCATTTGGATGAATATGAATTGCCGTCATGGAACCGTATTGCAAGGAGTTGGAGTTGTTATTGTGGTACTATGTGCAGCATTGCTTGGGAGAGGGATACAACTGCACGTGGGGAAGGGTGACATTCCCTCAGGCTCCTTTTTTCCAGGAAGTGTGTGTGTGTAAGTATCTACATACATTTGGAAGCATAAACAATAATTAAAATAATGGTTATGTTGCAAAATACACATTTATTAATGCATAACACATAAACAACAGCTTTGCTGATACATTTTACAGCTTTGTTGATATGCATAGGTGGAACTAGTGAATAATTTTGTTTTATTTCTCATTTGCCGTGGCTTGACAGAATTTTTTACAGTTATTAGAAAATATCAACAAGTAGCAAGGATAAGTCATTACAGAGCACTCACTCTCTCTCCTGAAATGTGATAATATCCTCAGTGTTTGCAAACGACAGTGCATACAAAATCAAAGCTATATATATGTATATATATATATTTATATATTGAAGTTCAGACAAAAATGCATACATATATGACTCTTATCAATCAAAAGAACCAGTGAAGATTCTGAACTTAAATAATTGCTTAACCATGGCTTAATGATGACTTTTTATTTAGCTTCGATTACTGGTAGCAAGTGACTAGTTAGTAAATGGATACATCTATCTCCAAGAGTTACAGTGGCTAGTTAGTGAATATATATGTGTATCTTCCTGGGTTACAGTAACTGCAAGGGTTTCGATGGCTTTAATGCTTTTGATTGCTTCAATCGGTGTGTTTGCTGTCTGTTCAAATGCATTAAAAAGTGAAGAACTTTGTTGTATTTAGGTGATATTGTACTGATTGTCCTGGACAGGCAGGGAGGACAAACCATGAACAATGTACAGAGTTTATTTTAGCAGCTGACAAAAATAAATACAGCAGAGGATAGGAACCCCATGCAGCTACTAGGGAGAACAATTGGAACGGTATGGAGAGAGATGTTTAGAAGGAAAGAATGGGACTGAAAAAGGGTGTCAATACATGAATATCGATCCGAAAGGAGTAGGGAATAATGGTCTGAATTCTCCAGATAATAGGAAAGACATAAAATATATATCCTCTATTTTCAATGTACAATCATGGAAAGAAACACAGCAGATCCTCCTTCAATTGAACATTTTTATACGGGCCTAAATAACATTTGTGTGGTCCTCACCAACTTCTGTAAAGAAACATGTCGATTTGCTTGGGATCATTTGGCCTGTTGCATTCCCAACGTTGACCCATCTTAAGCTGCTGGACAGATTGCCCCACATTTGTCTCATGAATGTCTAGTATAAAGTGGAGTTCATCAGGGTCTCTGTGAGTGCAGGTTTACCAGGTCCTGTGGCTAGAAAACAAGCCAAATCATCACCTCTCCACCACCATGCTTAACATTCGGTATGAGGTGTTTGTGGTGTTATGCTGTGTGTGGTTTTCATCAAACATTTTGCAGAGCATGATTACCAAATATCTCCACTTTAGTCTCATCAGTCCAAAGAATATTTTTGCCATGTTCTCTTGGAGAGAAGTGGCTTTTTTCCTTGCCACCGTTCTATGAAAGCCATACTTTTTAAGTCTGTTTCTAATCTTGCTGTTTTGAGCATAAATATGTAAAGACATATTGGTCGTGTGACGTAACCCATTTGTTTTCCTTTTTTATCTAACCATTAAACGGTCTGACCTTGGTCAAATGTTGCTGGGACGCCCGCTCCTGGGAAGATTGGCGACAGTCTTGCTGGCTCTCCATTTGTTGATAATGCTTCTCACTGATAAATTCCAAATTGTTTGGAGACGGCCTTATAACCCTTCCCAGATTGATGAACAGGAATTGCTTCTCTGATATCATGGCTGATATCCTTTTTTTTTTGCATGATGCAGACTCACGTCAGAGTGCTCCACAACACCAAACTACCAAAAGTTCTACTTTTAGTCACAATTTTTTAGTGATCTTGTTTAAGTGATCTTGCATTTAATTTGTTGGCCCTTGCTGCTAATTATTCTCTTACTGATTGCAGAAGTAGGAATTTTACCCCTCATTTTCCATATAGTCTCTGCATGTTTACCAGAAGGTTTACTTTTGGGACACAATGACTACATATAGATTTGTTTTGTAATCTAAGGTAAAAAATTTTACCCCACACATTTTATTTAGGCTCTGATAAATAAAACATTGAATTGATGAAAGGTGCACTTTCTTCTTCTTATGACTGTCCCTCACACAAATGTCAATTTGGGCCTGCCAGTTGATAAATTTTAAAGTATGCATGTTCAAGATTTGAGTGTTCTGCAAAGGTATTGACAGAAGTCTTTCTTTCATGTTTGTGTGACAGCTAGTTTGGGAGGAACATACAGTAGCATTATATGAATGTAGCTGAAGAGCAGTCCATCTATTGTTGGCATGGGCTCACCTTTCAGACAAACGTTTCGGTAGAACACACTATGTTCAAGACAGTCACAATAAGACCTGTAGCCTTCGGACCATCCCAAACCTAGTTCCAACAAATCTGATTAGCCTACACTTGCACATTGAATATTCATACTATTATAGTTGCAGGCCATTCTTTTTTAAGAAATGCAACCAATTCCAATTTTAGACTCTGCACAAATGGCTCTCCCAGGTGCATGCTCCCCTCTCTCTTCCTGCTAAACAGCAGCCAGTCCCTACAGAGGGGTAAGCCCCTCCCCCCTGATTGACTGATTGGTCAGCTGGTCAAACAAAGACTTCACACTGACAATACCAATGTTTTCTTGACATGGCGAAACCACTACCCAAAAATCTGGATTTCCCGAACGCTCACTGACTCTGTTGGAGGGCGTGCCAAACTAGACGCTATGTGGGCATTATGCTGATGTATGACTTGTGATGTTGATTAGTTACGGAAGAAAATACCATACTACAAGCGAGGCATTTCAGGCAGTTCCAGAATGGTGTTTTCTGTGAGAGAGTAGCTCCCTTTGGCGTGACTATTGGCTTGCAACTTTTTTACATGTATAAAAAGCTATATAAAATACTATAGTAAAGGGAAAACACAGAAAGCATAATGTGTTCCTTTTTATGTTTCATGGAATGTGAGTCAGGTGTTTGGACTTTTTGGCTTTTGCAAAAACCTTTCAGCAGGAAGGGCAGAAACCTAGCGCCATCTATTGGCCAGACGCTATTGTTTAATATTAATAACCTCCAAATATAACACACTAGTCAAATTGTGTAACACATAAACACAACCCCCCCATCCCCCACCCCCCTTCCCTCACTCATACACACCATACAGAAAGAAAAACTTCAGTAGGCAGTTGATTTCCTCTCTGTTTATATGTTTATTGTGTCTTGCCGTATTTTTTTGTACGAGTTTGTGATATACAAAATAATTTGTATTTCAGTGTATTAGATTTAATGTAATTTTGAAGCAAACATTCCATGTACGACCGTGCGGCACATTTATCAGTATTTCTGTGATATTATTAACATTGATGTGATTTATGTTATACTCTTTCAGATGTGAAATTAATTTGGGTATTGCTTCTCATGGATCTTTTATCTTAAATAACATGTCAAACCTGGTGAGAAAAAATTATGGGCATCCATCATTCAATGATACCTTACTTTTTTACTTCTTAAACTGAGATGCTATAGTCCATACGAATGATTTAAAAATAGAGTCTTTAGCTTTGCCACTGTTTTGTTGTCACATTCTTGCATTTTTTGTAGCCTTCATAATCAAATGGATACATTAATACATTAAGTACATTTAATTATGTTTTTGTAAATATGAACATTATTATAAGACCTGTTTATTGAAAATGAATCGTGTTGCATTGCATCATGACTCATTGCATTGTGTCATAACGCATCAGTCTGAAGGTGATTTGCATTGCATCGCATCATTGGTTGCTGCAAATTAATCCTGAATGTATTGGCTCATTGGTAATGTATCGCGATATGTATAACATTGGCCTCAGGGAGATAAATGTACACCCCTGCCCTACTTGGCCTCATTATTATATATCTCTTGGCTACCATCTACTTTCCTCCCTCTTTCGTTTGTGGTGCATGGTAGCACCTTAGGAAATGAGGCCTTGGTCAAGCGAAAAGAGCAATGTGTCTAAGCTTGTGTTTTACACTAGCATATTTTCAACCCATTACGATCCTATATCCTATTTCCTCTGTTTCTTTTTCACTTTAGACCTGTTTCTTGTGTTCTTAGCTTCATACTCTAAACCTCTTAGAATATCCGCCACTCACTCCCTGCTGGTTCTTCAATGTAAGAAGGGACAAAGGGTGTGGTTGGAACTAGAGGCTGCACTTGAGGTTACTCAGACGATTCCATTTCTCTCTTGCGCTCTACTCCTCCCTCTATTTTGTTTGAGTTGCTCCGCAGCGGACATTCCTAAGCAATGAGTTTACCAGTCACACCCTAGCCTTGCCAAACAGCATTGAAGCAGAAAACCCATTTCTGCCCAGTTTATGAATTGCTAGTTCAGTCCATTCAAAACAATCCCAACAATGGCTACCTTTTGATGATGTCTGTAAGGTAGGGACACATTCAGTATGTAATTTTTTTCCCCAACCGATGGAAATTGACTGAACTTTTATATTTCCTGGCTTGAAATAGAGAAACAACACTCCCTAGCTATCCAATCACAGGCGGGCTAGTCAGTTGATTTGTGAGAGAAGGGGAGGACTTTGGCAGAACTGTCATTTTGGGCTGGTTTCAATAGGAGGAGCCACATTGTTATCTACTCGTTTGATGCGTTTGGAAGTGAATACGACTTTATGTGTGTGTGTGTGTGTGTGTGTGTGTGTGCAACCTTTAGTTAAGGGATCCCACCTAGGGAAACTAAGGTAACCAAGACTGGACAGCAGATTGAAGTAGATTCAAGTTTAAAAAGGATACTTCTAACTAAATCTATGGTATGTTTACCCAGCGATATTTTCTGCACTGTTATTTTTTTGATAGTATCCATTTGTGGGTGTACCTGGGTTAGTGGTTTCCTCTCTGTGTCATAAAATATTTTGATCTGCCTACAATCTGATCTGGCTATGGTAACAGTTGCCAGGAAACCTTTTAAGCAAGTGACTTCAAGACATGTTTATTTGGCGCAGACCTCAGCCACACTGCATGCTATTACAAGGCTGTGTTAAACCCCAGCTTTCTCATTATATCCATGTTATGCACATGTTAAGGACGTGACACACTACTCTATGGCGTGGCATATGTCCAAGCAGAGGGTGAAGCTGCGGAAACAATTATTACACTCAAAGTTTGGAGGCAGAAATAAATTTAACGGTGCCAGATTCCTATTGGCCTAAACTCTATAACTGACAGGTATTAATTATTATGCTGCGCAAAGGGAATGTGAGAAGCGCAATGTGATGTCAGCAACATGTGCTGGAAGTAACCTTACATGATCTTCCGGCTACACAAGAAAATAATGCGTGACAACATTGACATAGTTAAATGACATAGACAAAAAATAAAAACATGTTGCTCTCAACAATACATTTGAACTTTTAAGTTAATTTACCTCTAATCATGTAGATGGCTTATTCCCTTAACAATATTCTGTGACAATGCTAATAAGATACTATAACTCTCTTGTCAAACATCGTGCTCTGTCATGAGTAACAGACTAAACCAGCTTTTTGCTACAAAATGTGCTGTTGTGAAAATTGTTGATAAAGAAACTCTTGTCTAAAGAAACCTTTATCTAGCTTGTCATGCAATAATATATCACTTATCAAGGAGACATTGCATGGTCATTGTACTGCAACTTCATGAAGTCTTTACCATTTTGAACGGCAACCTTTTGGAAGTTAACTTTTAGCATAACCTCATTATCTTTCTTGACTGTGGTCATTCTTCTTATCGAAGTGTGTTTTATCATGCCATGCAACATCCATATATGGTCGATGTCTTGCTGAATTGCAAAAATACTGATTCGTTGTTTTTCTAACTTGGTACATTGTTGTCATTGTTAACTATGTATAGCTTATCCAAGCTGCCATACCCAAGCTTTCCATGTGTCACTTTGTGGGACATGGGGTGTGGTACACCACTTACCACCATATTCGTATTAAGGTATATTACCTATACAGCCCAGTTGGACAAACGGCATGTTACAATGGCTCTAATCTGGGCACCTCCCCGGGAACTATACCATTTTACAATTTTATTTAATTGTGTCTTCACTGACTGATAAATACATTTAATTCTCAAATTCTCGACCACGGATGGATAGATAGACAGACAAGATAGACAAGATAGAAAAGATAGACAAGACAGACAGACAGGACCAAGATTCTGCCAGTCCATCAAGTTGTCTGCCATTAGGAAGTCAACCTTTGGAATTATATAAATGTTGTCGGCCGTGGTCAGGAAAGTATCCCTGCCTCCCTTCTACATTTACTTTAAATACTGTTGCATTTACTGATTTTGTTATATCATGATAATGTCAGCCTCTGTCACTTTCATTGCTTCCATTTTCCCACTTCTCTAACCATCATACTCTAATTATAGATTTTTGCCTCTCCTCTTCCTCATGGCACTGACACATGCGTGATCATATTTTTATATTTTCTTCACTGTTGTTTATGCCTTTTCATAATAGGGGGAATGTTGCACACAGCAACAGGTCAAAACACCAATGACCTCAATCCAAAGTCCTCTACTTTTCCATCTATGTTCCATTCCTAAGCCTTCCTTTTTTTACTTGCAGTATTTTACATGCTCCTGCTACACCTTTATGATAGGATGTTCATTCAGCATTGCAAATATGTTGGTCATTTCCTCACTCATAATGAGAGCATTTACAGGAGATTTTTAAGAAGAACCTATACATAATCTTATTAATAAGCTATGCTTCATGTTATGTCTAGTTCTCTTATAGCAAACAGGCAACCTTTTTTCCTGAACGAATTCATATAGTTAGTCTGAGAGTTCCTTGTAATGTCTATGGGAAAATGAAAACATCGTTGGTCAGATCAGTTGTATCGAAGTCTCAATATTTAACACAGATTTGGTCTGCCACCGGTACGTTATCCTGCAAACGATGACGTATTGCTTTGTGGCACTAGGAAGTGTGTCACAAAATCAGGAAGAGATGCCCATATTTGGAGTTTTGTCGTCGCTAGCGATAGGTAGTGTCAATGCACAACTTCTTTCCGACGGTTAGAGAACATTATTGCACCAAGCAAACAGAAGTGGTCGCTAATATCACCCTATACATATAAACATCCTAGTAACATTAATGTTTGACGAACCGCTGCTATGACACTGCTCATAAACTCATGGTTTTCTCCAGATGGTCAAGCTCTTTACCCCAGCCCAGCCACCCTACGAAGGAAACCCATTTCAATCGCTTGTTCTCGCAATCTTATTCTTTCGGTCACTTCAAAATGCTCATGACTGTAGGTAAGGGTTGGATCGTAGACCGACTGATAAATTGCCAGTTTCGGCTCAACTTCTTCTTCACCACCACGGCCCAGTGCAAAGCCTGCATTACTGCTCCCCTTGGCTACGTCTTGAGATTCTGTTCTTGAGGATCACAAACAGAACTGGTGACAAGGGGCAGCCATTGCTCCTCCTGGATGCAAGGTCCGACAGTCGGTCAGAAACTTCTTTCCAATACCCTGGCTTTATATAAGCTTCCGATGTAGGCTGAGAAGTGTGATACCCCGATAGTTGGAGCACACCCTCTGGTCCCCTTTTTTCATAATGGGAACCACCATCCCAGTCTGCCATTCCAATTGTACTGTCTCCGACCTCCACATGACACCAAAAAGGCGTGTCAGCCAAGACTGCCCAACAATGTCCGGAGCCTTCAACGTCTCTGTGTGAATCTCATCCACGCCTAGCGCCTTGCCGCTGTGGAACTTCCCAACTACCTCAGTGACATCTGCCAGGGATATTGCTGAGACTCCCCCTGGGTCTTCTGCTTCCTCCACAGAGGACGTGTTGGCAGGGTCAAGAAGCTTCTGAAAGTTCTCTGTCCACCGTCCGACAATATCCCCAGTCCGGGTCAGCAGTTCTCCCCCGCTGCTCAAAGCTTGGGCGAATGCCTGCTTTCCCTTTCTGAGATGTCTAACGGTTTGCCAGGACTTCCTTGAGGCCAACTTAAAGTACTTCTCCATAACCTCCCTGAACTCCGCCCACACCCAGGCTTTTTCTTCTTTGACTACTAAAGCTGCCACCTTTTTGGGAGAATTGAAAATTTCTCGTTCTACAGCTCCGAAGCTTTGATAGTGGCAATACATGGAAATCTATTTCCAAAACGGAATTCGAATGTTGCATCTTTTTTATCCTAAACTCTATTTATCAGTAAATAGAAATAGCACATAAAAATAATAAGCCTAATCCAACATTATTCATTATGTGTCATCATAAATTATCAAATGACAAAAACTTTTAACAATAGCATGTTCTTGTGCTTCTGCTATGATGTAGTCTAATCATTACCTGCACTGACTTGGACCGTGTGACAGGTTTTTTTTACGCCCGAAAGTTTTTTTTTAAACCCTCATAGTTATTGTACCGGTTTATTCTTCCCTATTATTATTATTATCGTCATCCATGTCACCCCATATTATTATCACCCCATGTCACTACCTATAGTATTGTCCTGTTGCTTTGGGTTGTCACCACACGTCAGACATTTATTCATCTTTGTACTTGTGGTGCATGATTATTTACAGCCCCAGTTTCAAAACCGTCTGATTCTCATACCAACCAATACAAAATTAACTTTGGAATACAACTTTCTGAGATGTATCTTTTGCTTTGCCGCTTTGTTCTGACTGGAGTCACCCATGGCTTGCAGCTTTGCAGAGGTATAAAATAGAGCACTGTCTGATTTGAGTTAATTTGCTCCGCTTGTAGGCGTTGAGTGCAGGTTCCATGGAAAGCTGCATGGAGTGTTGTTATTATATTATTGTTATTATTTCAATGGTCTGCAATAGCAGTTTACTTTTCACAAATGCAAAATATGTGACTGCGGCGAGTTAGGACTATAGGGCTTGAGCGTGTGGAAAGGGTTATTTGTAGCCAGTGTTTGTTTCGATAAAAGTCTGAGGAACAGCCTTTTGTTGTTGTTACAGAAGACAGCGTGTTTCTATAATGTGTTGGGCTCTCCATACTTGAGGTGCACTTCAGTTATTTGTTGTCTGAATTTGTTGTGCGTTTTTGTAATGTGTTGTGTTTTCTGTACTTGCAGCACATTTCTGTAATGTGTTGTGTTGTTTGATTTTGCTGTGAGTTCTCTTAATCATTTACATTTGTTGTCAAATTGATATACATTTTTCTTAATTTACGTTTAGTTTATTTACATGGGTTTTCTGAATTTGGAATTTGGTGGAATTCTATAACCTTACATTAAAATAGAAACCTGTGTATGGTCATGATAGTTAGATTAAGACAACCATAATGTTTCGTTCCGTTCATATTCATTTGTGGGTAATGCTATCTGCTTAACTACTCAACCTTGCCTAACAAAGGCAAGTTCTGATTTTTCTAAAGTAGCAAGCAGCTAGCACTGTGGAATTTGCCTCCTTGTGATTGGTCACGCTCGTTCGGAGTTGAAATCAGTCAAGTTGAGCTTGCTCTGATGCAGTGGACCGAGTGGGTGTTATTAATTGACTGGTTAAAATAACCCACATTAGACGAGCTATATTGTTGGGAGCAGTATCACCATAAGTATGGCATGCGTTTGAGTTGAACATGCAGCTCACAGCGAGAAAGTCCTGGGTTCAGTCCCAACCTGACCCGAGGATCTTTCTGTGTGGAGTTTGCGTGTCCTGTCCGGGTTCGTGCAGGTTTCCTCTGGGTACTCCGGTTCCCGCCCACAGTCGACAAACAAACAGGTTAATTGGCGATTCGTACCCGTAGGTGGGAATGTGAGTTGTTGCCTGTCCCTATTTCAGCCCTGTGATAAACTGGCGACCTGTCGCGGGTGTGCCTCATCTCTCGCCCTGTGTCAGCTGGAATAGGCTCCAGCCCCCCCACACCCCCCGCAACCCTGCAAAGGATAAGCGATATAGCTAATGGATGGATGGACGTAATATTTGTTGATGTCACCCGTTTGTGTGTACACTTGTGTAGTTCTTGCTGTCCATCCATCCATTACGTCTCCCCTCTGTTGTGTGTGTGTGGCATTGTAGCAACGTCTCTGCAATAACAGTGCAAGAACGACAAACTTCCTTCCTGTTCTCTGAAGCAGACCATTGGTAACTACAAAACCCTTTCCAGTGAAAGTCTTGATAAGGCAGGCCAGCCATTTGGATTATGGACAGATGGACAACGTTTTCCAAATGAGCACCATCATCACTCATCCACCCTTAGCTTGAATGTCTTGTGGGCTATTTCGCATAAGCTCTTAGCCAATAGCCTTGAAGTGACATAGATGGATAAACGATCCCAAACCCAGTGTTGTAGACCCATAAACCGCACAACAGGTTTTTATAAAACACTGAGCCTGCTTTCAAAGGGTTAGAAACTATGAAGTGGTTTTTATTTATACGTTTTCTTTTATAAGTTTTTTCCTTTCCTAAACTATGTTCTGTCCCACAGCATTTTTAAGCATTTATTTTCTTTGTGTTCAAACAAGTTGAGTTTCTTCATTTTCTATTTAAGTAACCAGACCACCATTTCCCCCTAACCTAATCTTTGATCCCTTTGTTTTATCATAGCCACATCAACCTTCTATTTCCTGTAAATTCCACACCATCCACATATCTAACTTTTCTTGCTGTACTGAAGTTGCTGTCTCCCATGGGAACAAGGCCGGCTACTGTTTGTCGAGGCACAACCCGAGGATTTATTGATTATTTCTGTGTGACATGTTTGGCCAAATCACCAAGGACAAAAAAACTAAATTAAGTTGTTTTTTGTTTTTTTTGGGGTAAAGACGAGGTCGAATTGGTGGGACAGTTGGACCATTTAGTTGGGTATTGCCCCCTGTGCTGATGCCTTTATCTAGCCCTGGGGTGATATCGTAGACACAGTAATTGACTTTCTCGCTGACTTTAAGCCAAACAATTAACCAATTACAAGCATTGATACCAGCAGGTTGCAATATAATATCCTTATAAAGGCAGCGCAGAAGTGACTTTCTTTTTTATCTTGTGAAGTCAGCATGGTAACCTTAGTTAAAGGAGCAGATATTTAAATTATTGTTTTTTAATCTGCTTGTCACCTTTTCCAGGTTTCTGGACACCTGGTGCTTCTTCACACTTTTTTGGGGCCTGAAATGTGGCCATTGCCTCTCTGCTTATTTGATTTTCTTGTTCTCTTTTGTACCCTGGCTTTGCGTTTGAGCCCCTACATTTTGATGAGGTATTTTGACTTAGATTGTCATGCTGCAGTTTGTTGTACATCAGCCTCACAGCTCAGTTTTGGGCCGCACTGTTTTCACAAGCACAGCCAGGGGGCGCGAGTTCTAGATGATAAGATAGATCATCATATAAATACATATAAATTATTTTGTCAGTGATATGTCACATTTTTGGGTCAACCATAACCCTTCCCATTCTCACATCCAGCGACTCAATAAACTGAGGTGAACAGTCCCTCTCATTCAGTGCGTTTCTTGGATAAGGAGTTACCAGTCTGTCAACATATGCTAGCACATAAGGGTGACAATAAAATGATTGATTTGAATGCGAGACGTTAACCTAAAATCAACATTTAGGACCAATCAGTTAAGATTGGAGACACGGGCGTGTCGGGAGTGTCACTTTCACAGAGACATGATTCCACCACCCTCCACATTGTTCCCATGAGTAAATATGTGAATATGTCAGTTGATGATCTTGTAGCTTTTTGAGTTGACTTGCCTTTGCTTAGCTCACAGTGGCTTTTGTTTTTGCCTGACATGGTGATAATGCCAACCCTCCCAAAAAAACATATAGCTAATGTTTTTTTTTTATGTTGATTCTGCACATGCTAACTCCAGCATAGTAAAGTGCCTACAAAAAAGTGATATAGAGCTGAAGGTGACAGTGAGATGAAGCACAGGTCTCTCTCCCAAGCTGTATAAAAAGATGCAATATCCTGGCAAGCAGGTGTGAACCATGTGAAGTAGATCCCTAACGACCAATACTCGTATCTCCACAGTATTTTGCCTCATATATGTAGTCGTTGGTTAGCCATGCCACTCCCCAAAAAAGTAAATAAGGATTATTGGTTAAGGAGCTATCAGTCTGCCAACTTATGCAGGACGCCTAAGGGTGACAATTAAATGATTGATGAGTATGCGGGATGCTAACTTCAAGTCAACATTTAGACCTCGCGAATCGATGCGACACGCACATTGGCCACAGGTGAATGCGACATACGCAATGGTGAATGCCATACTATTTGCCGAAATATTTGACTAGCCGTCAAAATCGGCCTACACCGATATATGTGTTTAATTTAAAATTGCTGGGGAAATGTACATATTCTGCATTTAACGGGAATTTCTGCAAAATGAACATAGTCTCAGTTGGTGAACCCTGTATATCCATCCATCCATCCATTATCAGAACCGCTTATCCTATGCAGGGTCAGGGGGGGGGGCTGGAGCCTATCCCAGCTGACTTCGGGCGAGAGGCGGGGTACACCCTGGACAAATTGCCAATCCATCGCAGGGCTAACACATAGATTATACAACCACTCACACACACATTCACACCTATGGACAATTTAGAGTCACCAATTAACCTGCGTGTTTTTGGACTGTGGGAGGAAACCGGAAGTACCCGGAGGAAACCCACGCTAACACGGGGAGAACATGCAAACTCCATATAGAAAGGCCCTCAGGTGGGAATCGAACCCAGGACCGTCTTACTGTGAGACAACAAACCCTGTATATGTAAAATGAAATAAGTATAAGAATAAAGTCGCATGGTATTCCAAATTCTCAAATAGGCTTCTTAGATTTTTATACCAAAATAGGTTATATGTCATATTTAAGGTGAAAAACCCAAAAACATGTAAAAACTAGACATTCAGTAGTGCCATATAGCTGGATGATTGTTTTATAACCACATTATGCAACTACTTGACTATGAGATTGTTGAATCAGGCCCGTTAATGAAATTGTTGACGACTTGGTGTCACCCCTAATTATAATGATAACTATTTTTTATAATTGATATTTTATTGATCTCTAATCCTATCGGGACGTTGTGAAGCCGTAATTGAATCCGGAGATCTGTGCGATACCCAGTCTTATTATTGAGTCAAATCCTATTTCTCAATTTCAATCAATTCACACATATAAGAATGAACTAATACAAAAAACAAATACAATTGTACAGCCTATTATTGTATCCAATTATGAGACAAACTGGTAAAATTTTGTATTTGTTATTCATTCAATCCTAGTCGATGTAAAGCATCTTGTAATCCTATTTTGAAAGGCACAATATAAATACAGCTATTATTATTATCTTCCACCAAGCCATTCGGGATGGGTTTGAAAAAGGGTGGGGGGCTCTGAATCACCTCTACTGGTTAGTAAGGTCTAATGGTGGCATCTTGTGAGTTCTTCAGAACTATTTGGCGGAGTTGAGTTAGTTCTGATGTTTTTTTTCCATCTTTCCTCCCACTAGTACATACTTGCCAACAAGCTATTTTAACTTGAAGAAAGACCATTTCCGTAAAACTCAAAACAATGTATCAATGAGTTCATATGACAGGGATGCAAAAAATCAGGGGTGAGGATAGCTGAATTAACATTGTAAACACAAGTCAATCATTTACAAATGAATTCAAACAAAATGTTTTTGCCATTTTCATTGCATATTCAGTCACTAGTAACTAGTAAAGTAATTTCTTGCTTTCTAGAGTTTTTTACTTGTCTGTGTGTTTGGCAACAACTAGATAGTAATCTGGCTCCTGCTATTCTTCCATTGAAACACTGCACACAATAGGTGCGGGTGATGGCATTGCTATATACTTGTATATTTCCAGATGCATCGGAAAGCTAATCTTTTCTTTGTGTTTGATTTCCAACCAAGTTCATGGATAACATTGTGTGCAATCCATGCTGTTATTCTCCTGTTGATTCTCGTATTCAGTGAAATCGCTCTCTCCCTTTGTTTGCAGTCGCAGCCCAGACAGATCACGCCCCTCCCTGCTACCAAGGGATCCCCTGTGAAACCAGTGCAGTTTGAGGTATGGGGCACGCCTTCTCTGTGTCTTTCCAGTTTCGTTCTTGCAGTCTGTTTGTCTATTTGTCTTGCAACTTTCCTTTCCCTTAACCATTCCTGTCTCTTGTGCTGTTTGACACTTATACTTGGATACTTCCCATGTTGTTATTAGTGTACTGGTAAAACTGGTGGGAGAGGATTTTTACATGTTCTTATTTCGAATCTAGTTTGTAGTTTTTCTAACATGTGGGTTATTTCCTGCCACAACTGCTGTTGTAGAGTTCTACTACGTATTTCCTTTCCTGTCGTTCAAACCTGAGCTACTTACACAAAGTGAACAGAAA
Organism: Galaxias rostratus; assembly: GCA_036024795.1. Taxonomy (NCBI): domain Eukaryota; kingdom Metazoa; phylum Chordata; class Actinopteri; order Galaxiiformes; family Galaxiidae; genus Galaxias; species Galaxias rostratus. Next base: position 10,829 of record JAVQJS010126808.1, on the reverse strand, counting down.
ATGAGAAGCAGGTTTGCTCCAAATTATTCATTTAAAACAATGGAGGAGCTCAGTAGATCATTTTAAAAATACTTCTTTCAATCTGTTCACGCATACAAATGACAATGGATCAGTTAATTCGTCTGCAAGTAATAACTAGTTTTTTTATTGTGAGAAATCTTGCAGGATGACGTTTGAAAGGAGGAGACGTTCATTTGACTGATCTATTACAAACTCTTAGTCATAGTTAGTAATCTTAGTGTTCACCGCCATGTTTGCAACAAATATTCAAACCATGGTTACAAACAATAATGCCATGTAATATTTCCACGTTCCCCCTTTTGGCCCCGTTGACAACAAAAGTGGAATGTCACCAACCAAATATAGCACCGACTCTGCTTTGGTTAGACTGAAAAGCCGGATTAGACATGTCAGTCCTGGATAAACAATTGACATGTAAACATGTTAAATTACAGTTTAACAATTTTCGCAACCAAGTTGAACAAAAAGTGGCACATTCATACAAACTTTTTCTTGACTTGTATGCAAGTATGGGGCTAACCTGAGAATGTAACCAACACCAGGAGGTCTCACAAGGGTTGTTTTGTCTTAGAAACATGACTGGGTTGTGTAATTGTATCACTGGAAGCTATTATTAACTCACAAAAGCATCTGACCAATGTGACCATGTTTGAACGGACTCTTACTGCTGACGCAGGCGTTGCTCCTTGGGTTTCACTGATACATGTATGAAAACATTCGCAAGCCCCTATACACATTAAATAAGGCTACTTTATCATATTTTAGTCATAACTCTTTTACACAATATTCTGCTTTTCATCAGTTCTCAATTGTCATCAGTTTAACACCAACATTTTGCTGCGCAGAAATTGATTTGTGCAAAAGTTTATTTTTTTTATTGGAAAATTTTGAGTAATTTGGGGAAATGTATTGTGTTTGCATTGCTGTATCCATAAGCAATGCAACAACCTAGCATAGCATCTGGGCTAAAATAAGGTATTATTGATAATGAATCATATTTTCATATTACAAAGGGGGTAGTGTGTATTTGGGCGGTCTTTTCAGTTTGTGATCTGGTCTTAATAATGTTATCCCAAACACTTGCTTCTTGGTTTGTAGACTCCACGCCCTAGCCCTACCTCTGCTGTGGCAGGGCCAACTGTTAATGTCATGCCAACTGCTGGGAAAAATGAAAGTCCTAAAGGGAGGGGACAGGTATAATCCCATTTTCTGTACATACCTATCTATACTAAGGTGGACATAGGGACATCTATTTTTGTGCTGGTTCACAGTGATTGTTTTGTGATAACTGTTTTTAGACGGCACCCACCCCATCCAAGGTAACTACTCCAACTCCGGTGGCTACAAAATCCAGCTCTGCAGGCATGTCAACAAATGTCACTTCCGTAAATAAGCCAAGAGAATCTCCAAAAGGGACTTCCCAGGTAGATTCCCGGTGATAAAAAGACGGAAATGCCTTCGGTTCAATGCTCTGCTTGGCTCTCCACATAGGAACTTCCCTTTTCCATCACTCTATTTTTGAAATGTTCTACAAATTCTCTAACATTTTCCAGATTGTTGATAGGCTTTTGCAGTGTAGGCCTGACTTTTATTTACATACTTGTTCATTCCTTTTTTTTTTTCGTTACTTTGTATTTCTTTTCTTTAGAAATGCTATCGTAATGGCTTGGGGTTGGAAAAGGGTGGTGCTGAAGAGTTTTCCTCATGCCCACACATGCATTATCATTGACCATGCTTAGTGCACCAAAGAAAGCAGTGCCTGCCAAGCCAGACCCTCCTACAGGATCTGTTGTCATTAAGGCTCACTTGTAGGAACGTATCCTGAAAGAGACATAACAATTTAGAATGGAGCCTGCCTCGGCAGGACCAAACTAAAAATAATAACACCAATAGAAACACAATATTATTAGTAGTATTATTATAAATTTTTTCAGGGTCAACTGTTTGAGACTGGGTCTCTTTTGCAAATTTTTATTTCTCATCCAGCTGTATCATTAGGGATATAACTCTTTGCAGAGCTGATATAAATTATGTTTAATTTAAAACACACATAAAACACATATAGGTAATTTAAGGACATGTCCTTACCATCATTTGCACCCATGCTAACAATGGTTATGGTGCAGCGCATTTCACTGGGGATCTTTTTACGATTCTTGGCAGTATTCTTGTATTTCTGTTTATAAACCCTTGAGCTTCAGCAGGCGCTATCTTTTTGCTGAATTGAATCTAAGATTGTCAGAAAACGGTTAACCTATGCGACAGCATAGTGTGTACCTGCTTAATGGCATCCACCTTACTGCATTGTAGAGTGTGGCTGTTAACATGAGCAATGCTGACTCCACTAATGTTGACACTGCTAAAGTGGCCACGCCTGCAGCTGCAGCTCTAGCTGTGGCTGGAAGCACTGTAGTGAAGGGGAAGCCGGAAGATATTAAACAACAATACAAGAAGGTAGAGTTCACATTGTGTGGTATTTGACATTTTTTGACCTCTCTACAATTAAAGAGGGATCAGCTCCCCCCAAATGATTGAAGGCGTATTTCTCAGTTTACTTGTCTCTTATTTTGGCATGACGGTGTCTTTTTTTGTGTTTTAAAGATAGGCCGGAAAGTGAGTTAATCGTTCTATTTTGATGTTGTAAGAATATCTGCATTACCATTTCGAGTTCGGAGCAGGAATTATAATGTTCTATTGCTGGAAAAATCAAGACAGTTATTTTGTATTTGTCCCTTAACGATAGCTTTCAACGTTGTTTATTACATGATGTTAAAATGTTGCTGACAATTTGAACCGTCATTTCTCGAATGTTCAGTGTGGCTATTGCCACAGCTTGATGAGATGTTGGTGATGCTTGTAGGAAATGTTAAAATGCATGTTTTATCTTAAATAATCTGAGAAAGTTGTTCTAAAAAAATATGGTAAATAATTTTGAGACACTTTGCTAATTTGTCCCACAATGAACACTTTAAAACAGTTCACACAGTCGAACTAGTCCATATGTGTAGCTAAAGTAATATTTTTGCTAGTCTGTTTATTCCATTAAGTACTACGTGCTCTAGATGGTCTAAAATGCGGTCTAAATTTCAGGTGCAGGTCGAAGTTGCACCCCCAGTGGCCAAATCAAGCAAAGCGGTAAAAACTATTTTGTTTTGTTTTTTGGAGCATGGACATTTGTACAGTGGAACCAGACTGACCCAAACCTCAGAGACCTATTTGAAAAGCCATCTGATTAGTTATTGCTGTTTTCAAATTTAAATTAGATACATATTTAAAAAAAGTTCAGTTTGTTGCTGATCTAAAGCATTAATCTGCTTTTTGCTGAAATTTAAGTGACTTTTAAATTAATAAAATGTTCTTCAGTGATCAAAACATCTAGGAATTCTAAATGATCTCTGCTCCCAGGTGGTTTGGGTGACAGGGTATAACCAACAAGGTCACTGTACCAAAAGCATGAAAGGATTCGATTTGCTAGTTTGTGTTAATGTGTTGCATCTCTAGGCGCCTGCTTTTGATCCCTTCGATGCCTTAGCAAGCAGTTTGCCCTCTGAAACTCCTGCCCCCCAAAAACCAATGTTTACTGGCCCAGAAGTCAAAGAGGTAAACCCCTGAGCACGTGTATGTGTGTATGCAGGTGTCTGTGCATACGAGTGAGTGTGTTTACATATGATCTGTGTGCACTTGCATGTTACACAATTCAATTCTGTTGAGTGTTTATAATTGAGCTCAGTGTGTTGTGCAGCATTCGTCCCTTAGGTGTGTTAGTGTCTTGTGTCAAAACATGGATCAATATGCATGTTTATCACTTGGGGCGGGGTGGCATGTGTGTTGCTGCATGTTTTTTGACAGGCTGGAGTCACTTCAGAAAAAGGTGTGATTTGTGGAGAGGATGATCGCACACTGCCTCCAGATTACAGATATCCAAAGACGGTCCGTTCTCTTACTAGTCACTTACCCACAGCCTTTGATGTATGGATTTTAACAGTTTTGGTTTTAGCGTTATGCTTTTAGTATATGCATTTTATCCACATTACCTCTGGTTTTTCTTTGATAATATTGTTCTGAACAGAATTATTTCATTTTTACTTACTTATTGGTGTTGATTGATTCGCAAAACATTAAAAATCCTTAATTTTTTATTTTAGGACCCAGCTGGTATGCCAGCAAAACCAAAGAATGTTCCGGTAAGGATTTCTTAATAACCTAATATTAATAATTATATATTTAAAGGTGTCTTATAATTAACAGATACAAAATATGAATAATTCAGAGTCAAATGAACCATCCAAAACGGGTAGGGTGGGGAATCTCAGAGGAGGATCACTGAAAACAGGAGGGAAACCCATAGCAGGATTGAAATGGCCAAATTCACTATTACAAAACAAAGGTCAAAACGCCATTTTACTGGCTGATGATAGATATTTAAGGCAAGTACCACAGTTCTATTAATTGTGGAAATGCATTCCTAGTTATTATTATTGTTATTATCAGGCCTGTTTTTGGCACCTAACTAAGGCCGACGTTTTAACCAAACCGGTTTCATTCTAGTGCTGACAAGTCTTTGGTATTTCCTTCAAGCATGCTTATTCGTAAATATCACATAATGTTTATTTTTATTGTTTTTATTTGGTTTTCGGCCCTATTGAGCTGAATCGGAGCAGTCTTTTCATCTGCGTTTACTGCCAGCTAGCGTTGATGCTATGTATATTTGCGCATTGTTGCGTGTGTCTACCAGCCGTTTTGGTTATTACGCCAAACACCAGTTTTTAACCGCAACAATGACTAGGTCTTGTTATCTGACATTGAAACATGGTGTCAAACTTGGAGTAGCAAAATCATAAATGACTAAACACCATGCCAACAGTTGCATAAATGCACAAGTGAGTATATGCAAAGGCGCCATTAGCAGCTGGCCATATATACACGCTTCTGCAATGAGGGACATTGGAGTCTGGAGCACAAACTGGGAAAGTTACAACTAAGACATTTTGGACAACATGTCTGGCTGTACATGAGGGAAACAAGAACTGCCTCATTAGGACAATCTGGTTGGTCTTCAAGCTTTTGCTTTGGTGACAACTTGTTTTTCTGTAAAATAAAAAAATGGCACGCTGCTAAAATATGAGGCAATTTTTCAAGGGAAGGTAGTGAATTAGTGTAACAAAACCAGGTCACCCAATAGGAATTGTGGACAGGGGGCAAATGTAATAAATGTGGCCTCTCAGCCACACCCAGTCAAGCACCCATAGCTCTAACTCCAACATTACTTCAAAGCATTAAATGATAATATCACTTTCTGACAAAGGTGATATCATAGGAACACTTTGATTATCTTATTGAAGACTTGAAGCCAAACAGCTCACTAATTACAAGCGTAAACCTAATAGCAGCAGGCTGCAATCTAATCTGTACTTGTGTTGTGTGTTAGATGATACGATTAAATGATAACAATACACAATATTTGTATGCAAATAGTGCATTGTCAGTGATATAAGTTACATTTAAGGGTTAACCATAGACCTTTGCTTGGATCCCCCGGCTATTGGGGGATATCCCCCCCCCCAACCCTTTATAGCACATAAAAGACATAACTGTTTTGTCACATTCTTATTTCATTACGGTAAATTTCGGAAAAGGTGCACCAGCCATGTGCCACGCTAATGCAGACCAGATGCTGCATTCACGTTTGAAGAAGCAGTTGCATAGGGTTTCATGTTCACAAACTATGTAGCACACCAAGATAATGATACAGTATATTGGACAATATGTAGTGTTCTGTTTAAAAGAATGGATGTCAGCAAAACCAACTTGCATACATATTTCTCTTTGTACTAAGTAATAAGTTTGCATACACACACACACACACACACACACAAATACCTTTGTTTAAAAAACAAATCTCTTTGGTAGAGTTAAGAACTTCAAATTTTCAAACGGTTGCATTTTACTGTCGGGTGTTGCCTCTTTCAACAAACTACCTAACCCATCTTAACAATATCTAAACTAGCTGGCTCTTGTTCTGCCAATCCATCAGCACACACCTATCCACACATACTAACCTACATAGGGCCGAGACCTATTCCGCTCCCACAGCTGAACTAAAAATACATGTTTAAATTGTGGAGTACTCGGTACACTTATATCATGTTTTAACTAGGTCAAGGTACAACACACAACGAATATTCACAATCTTTTTCAGCATGTCTAGTATACTTTGTTGTGAATCAAACGGGCGTGTCTGTACTTTTCCTTAAGGAATGCACATTGCGGTTTGCATTATTTCATGCTATTCTACAACTTATATGAGCATCTGGCACCCTCTAGTGGAATGTTGGTAATGTCATGTGTACGTCTTAATTCCTTTCCCTGTAAACCGTTTTAGTGTTTCCATTAAAATGTTATTGGACATGTTATGACCGTAGAATTAATTCTTAATCATTCAGTGTATAACATGTCTCAGTCTGTGTACTGTTGTACCCATTATCCAAATTAAGGCCATTATCAAAAACATTGTTCTCGTTGTCTTTGTTTTAGAAACCCTTGAGCACAAACGAGGCTTTGGATGCTCTGTCAGCTGGCTTTTCCCCAGCAGCTACTCCAAAGGAGCAGGTGAGACTTTAAGATCGTTGACTAGTCAGTAGCACATACAAAGCAAAGGCCACTTGATGTGGGTGGTATCAAATTATTGTAATTGCTATTGCTAGTACTAACTATTATTAGTTAGTTGCTCTAAAATGTTTCTACATGGGGAACTTCTTTTTAAGGCACTGTTGCTAAAAAAGGTGTGACATACATACATCCCTACACAGATAAGAAACAATTTTGAACTATTGGTATTAACTATTAGATTTCTGGAGATGGCAAGTTGTAACTTGATGTTACAACTGAGGCCGAGGACCAAAATATGTTTGTTATTTGTCACTGCCTGCAATGCATTGTAACATAGAAACAGTTAAATCTATGAGTGCGTATTCCTCTTATCAAAGACAAGAATTTTTTTCTGCTTTGGGATATACCAATTGTAAAATTCTAGGCAGTTGGCCAATGGCAATACCAATGTTTTTAGGTCTATTTTGTGCTCATTCTTTTTTGCCCCATTTGTGCCAAAGTAAACAATTAAATCTTCATAACATAATAATTATTGAACTATTGAGTTATTGTTTTGAATAGATGTTTTTCTTACTTACTAATTCAATCGATCAATGTATTTAAATTTAACGAATAAATAGTACAGTTTGCTTCTGATCTTTTGATAAAAATTCCCAGCGCGTATTCCTAGTGTATTCCTATATGGATATGTGCTTTGTGCCTTTAAAAAGCATTTGTTTGAGTCATCATTTGTTACAACCCTTGTGTTGTGTACGGCGACAGGATGTAAGAGTCTAGCATTTGTCCAGAATGAGTAAGAGGTGAAGTATAAGCAACAGAACAGGCGGGTAAGCAATGTACTATTAGGTATTTATTGTCACACAGGGAGTGGTGTTTTCATTTTTGTAGGATGTTGAACGGAATGTAGAAAGACGAGTGGGCGTGGCCATGGAGATGTGTCATCCTGCCTGAAGGATAGAGAGAGGATGGAGAAAATGAGAGCACGAATCATTCACACATACATTATGTCCACATACATGTATACACACTCACAGTGCCGTTGCGCAATGCTACTTGGAGACGTTAGTTTGTGTTAGAGCAAAAACGATCTCTGCTGATTAAAATTTACATTGTGTTGATTAAAGGTGCAGTACATAAGTTTGAATTTCTCACAGTAAATAAATACATTTATGTTTATTACATATCTCCTGTAGGATACCATTAAACCAAAGGCTCAGAGAGAAGGAGTGCTATATATGAGCGCTCTGGGCCTTGTATCCTGCTTTGAAAAAATGTAGGGACGCCTGCCTATGCAAAACCGATCAGTAGAGTGTTTACAAGAAGTAAGGGCAACCTGCCCGTCAATCACCTCACATGCACACTGCTTGATAAAAGCCCTGCTTACAGTGTCACCCTCCAAACAAACATGTTACAATTTGTGTTGCGGACAAAAGTAGCAGCAATGTAAACAAATAGTTGCAAGGTGGCCAATGTCCTTGCAAAAGACTTGGCTTGTCAAATCGCCATGTGCAGTTTTAGAACGTTAGGAAGAATTGCACCAGTTTAATGTAAAAAAAAACACATTATTTGTTTACATGTTAGATGTTGGATATCCTATTACAGCTTTGTAGGGTGTGTGCTAATTGCAGCTAAATAAAAACAATTGTCATGCACTAGCTCGTACTAGCTCATACAAGTGGTAAGGAAAAGTAATTTGTTTAGTGAAGTCCTAGGATTATAATAATATATCTTTTGAGTTTTGTTGTCTGATTTCATCTAATTGTTTCTGTTTATCAATTACCCAAAATATGCCTGATAGAATATTGCTATCATGATAGTGGACCAAAATGCCCATCCCGATGTAATACCACTGTTGTGCTCAAATTTGACCGGCTGCCAAAATGCGATTTGAACACAAATTAATCAAACAAATGTCTGAAACAATCGTTAATATTTCAGAGCCCTCTCTGAATTATTACCACACTGCTGACATTTTCTGTCCCACCATGTAGAACACGCAAATTGATACAACATCAACATCGGTGATTGTTCGGCCTGTCGGCTAACAATAATAATAATAATAATAATAATAATAACTTTAATTTATATAGCCCCTTCTTATCCCCAAGGTCGATTTTGACTAATGTTTAAATTAGTTCGATGATTTGAAACATTTGAGTGTGACAAACATGCAAAAGAATAAGAAATCAGGGAGGGGCAAACTGAACTAGTTGAACTAGTTTTCTTCTCAGGAGTTTCATGCCTCTACTATCAGCCCACTTTAGTTCTCACCTAAACATGATGCTTTATATATTGTATTATATTATATATAGCTTATAATAACATGACTGCCAATCTACTATAATAGTAAAAACAATAATAATACGTTTAGGTTATTTGCGCCTTTCTAGACGCCCGAGTTCACAATGCATAGAATATTCTTGCATGTCCATGCTATTGTGGCCTATTCTCTACATCCTTGTTGTTCCGTGTATTTTTTTTAGATAATTTTCAATTCAGTGCAAATAGTTGTATCATCAACTTATTTATTTTCACAATTATGACAACCTTGTAAAAAATTTCTGCACGACTACCCCCCTGCTTTCAAAAAAGGAGGTTTCTCATTGTGTTTAAAATTGAGCAACTTGGCTTTTTTGTGTCCCTTGTCTGTGTCTCATACCCACAGTGGCTTGCTGATATACCATTTTGTTATTAGTAATGGATACGTTATAATGCGACACAAATCTTTAAATCTAAATTGTGGTTTGTAGGCTGCATGAACTATAATTATAGCCTAACTAGCACACCTGTTTCTTCGTCACTACCAATTTCTGGCGATTGTCCTTGGCATTTATTCCTGATCTCCTGTGAGCCTTTTTTTAATTAGAGATAGGTTAATCAGTTTAGCACATTTGGCTGCATTAACCTTTTCAGACCTCCATTTTACTTCTTATTCTCCATGATGTCTTTACCAAGTTCTAATTACGTCAATAATAATCAGGTAGTTGGCCAATCCTAATCTGGGCTGGAATCAACCAATAAGGGACATTCTAAATCTCCCCACAACCCACCAACAAAGTGTTTGGATGATCAGTTGAACTTGAACTAAACTCACCTCTGGTATAGCCATTTTTGGGGGTTAACAGTGTGTGCAAGAGTGTGACGCAGAAAAGTCCACGCCTAGGCAAGTGTTTACAAGTGTGTACATCTATTTATTCAATTATTCTGATTACGAACCCTGTCACTGGCCCTTGCGGGCCAAAAGCCAGCTAGTCACACCAGGAATCTTCCTGCTTCTCCCAATTAGCCATTCAGGCCCTAATTGTGCCTTTGAGGTACTCATGGTACTTAATCCTAAACTGCCCAGGGGGGACTTGTCCCTGCAATCATGTCATAAATCGTTCTGGATAAAAGTGTCATAAATGACATAAATATAAACAAAAGATAGAATTACATTATTCAGGGAGTCTTGGAGAGAAAAAAGTGTAACTGAATGGGCACAGTGTCTAACACTGGCCATATAGTTGCTATAACATTTCAGATAAAGGTGGTCTACATAGTAAAAAAGTTATTTTATTGGAAAAGAATAAACTTTCTATCTGTCTTTTTTTGCTTTATTCATTTCTATTTTTAATGGAGCAGGTGGAAGTATCTGCATCTGCCGGATTAAATTTTGCACCGCCTCCTGCACGTAACAAGGTATAGTAAAAGTGCAGCATTGGACTATTCATTTGGAAAAACAATAATCTTCAAAACCAATGTAAAATCTTTGTGATTTTGAATACAGAATTTTTTTCATTACGCTGATTGTGTGCTTTTTTAACACAGGCCCCTGTTGACAAAAAGGCCAGAATTGAGGCGGTAAGATAAAGTCTTGCATAACATACCAGTGCTTTTTTGCGTTGCAAAATTGTTACCGGTCAGTGGAGAAACTTTGTTGTTCCCAGCCTTATTTTTTGGTTGAAAGGCATTTGAGAGAAGCTACAATGACTTATGACTGAGGTGGATCTTGCTTTTTTTTAGGGTGACACGTTCTCCTTGACAGCAGGACTGGATGCTTCTGCTGCCACCAAGCCTAAAACTGATGAGGTCGCCATCAATTTAATTCATCTTTACAGCTTGTTTTAATCTCATTTGTTTTAATGGCATAAACCAGAAATGTGACATTTTACAAAACATTCGATTGCCTCTAAGAACACATGAAATTGAGAGTAAAAATA
>JAVQJS010126780.1:0-10158 GCA_036024795.1 Galaxias rostratus | reverse complement strand
CCCCCCCCCCCCCCCCCCCCCCCCCCCCCCCCCCCCCCCCCCCCCCCCCCCCCCCCGCAGGGGGCATATTGAGCCAGAGCAACCAGATTCTATTTCTCTCTCTCTCAATCTCTCTCTCTCTCCCTCACTCCCTCGCTCTCTGTCTCTTTATCCTCTATCTCCTCCAAAGTGTTTTTTTTTCTTTTCGTTTGCTTTCTAGAGCCCTGTCATAGCTGTCTCCCGTAGTGTCACACACTTTGCATGACGTGTAGTGGAGAGGGAGCCTGCTCCAAAAACAGTCTTAGTCTTAAAGCGGCAGTCACGTCTCCACAGTGCGGTATTTCCATCTCTCAGATACAAGGTGACCACCGCCATCAAATCCATCGCTCTTTTGCTACTTCTGGCTTTACTAGTGAGAAACTGGCAATGATCATGTGGAAGGGCAAAGGCGGATTTCCAAAAGTTGACATTATTTGACTATCCAATTGACCCAGTCACATTCCCACCTGTCTAATGCACAAGGCAATCTAGGGGTTTCCTTGGCAAAGAAAGGAAACTAATCACAACATTTTTTGTCAACGGTTTTGATATTTAACTCCATATCCACAAGTGAAGTTCAACTAAATTTGAATCATACCTAAATTACGCTTCGCTAAAACAAAATGTGTTAAAAGCAATCTGCTCGTAGCCACGGCAACGTTCCTGTAAATGGACGAATCTTTAATCCAAAGCAATTTTTTTGTGTTACTGAACCAATTAACACCTTGGGGTTTAGGAATGTGCTCAAGGTTGCCGAGCAAGGTTAAAGCCACAGTGTACCACCTGGGTTAAGAGTCTTTTAACCCCAAAATCCCAAATCCTGTTCCCAATTCCCGGCCTCAACCCCACAAGGCTGCCCCGAGCAGCTGCTCCACACGACTGTTAACTGGCAGGGGTGGTCTGCTCCAACGACAGACTACCTCGCCTTTTAATTAAGTGCCAAATAATAACCTACTCCACAATGCTGCCAGGAACAAAAGAAAGAGAGGAAGGGAGAAATGAGAAACACATTACCTCTTGTTTGAAGTCTCGAAACACTGACACATATGCATTGCGATAATTTCCCAAAAAGAGAAATTCCCCTAAAGGCAGTGGTAGCACGGAGGACAGTAAAATTAGACCAAAACACTTTCCACGCAGACCTTTGTCCGCTACCCTCCCAAAAAATACCACCATATTCAGCCTACCAATAGTGCTCTGTTGTGTGACTGTTTTACATACTGTAAGGCTGGATTTGCCCTCTAACCGAGATCTATGACAGAACGCTATGCCTTTCCATCATACTGGAATTTAATTTGTTTTTTTAGATTTTTTATTTCTGTTTCTTTTCTTTTTTTTCTCAGGGTGCTGTGATAGAAGCCTTTACCAAAGCTTCTTCTTCTTTTTAGTGCATTTATTTAAAGAAAACACATACATTTATATATGAGCATATTTTCGTATCCTGTATCTTTACTCTCCCTGCCTTCTCTATGTGTACACCACTATATCATTGTATCCTACAGAAGTCCTTGCTAATCATCACATTTCTGCCCCTTGGTTGGGGGTACAGTTGCCTTTTTAGCTTGCCGTTCCACGACCACAGGTGGTTGTGGCTTCGATCATTTCTGTCATACATTCCCACAGTTAATCTTTCTCAGATGGGTGAACTGACTGGGGGCCACTTACGGTCTAAACTCATTGTCAAATTGGTTTAGATTAAAGCCACACCCTCCCCCTCTCTGACCCTCAAACCTCTGCTGATTTCTGTTACTATGATACACTAAAAGAGCCATGTCACTCTCCACCGGTAACCCGTCGTCATAATGTTAAAGTAGGTGTGGATACAGTGTTGTGTCGTAGTCTAATAACTCAAATCTGCATTCAACTGACAGAAAAAGAAAGGTTTTCTCATCAAGGCTGTGTGCTGACCAAACTAGGAATTTGAAAGATGCACATGTGCAAGATCTTCCTTTCCCTCCATTGCTTTTCTCGTTGTGATATCAAATCCGAGTACACCCAGGCCCAGAATAAAATAGTTTTTATTGAGACAGCATCTAACATCACATTGGTAATAAGCCAAGCCAACCTCACCTTGATTAAAAATGTATTAAATCCTAGGGCCCTGTGAAGAGTAATAATTTCAGTCGCACCATTATTATTTCATAACACCCCCTCAGACAGAGATGTAGATTTAATTAATGCTGCCAGGGAATGAGACGGCTTGGCCCAGGGTATCTCATGTATTATTGGGGAGAGAAGTGGGAGTACATGAGCTGGGGAATGGGAGTTCGAAGCTGCAGGAGTTGAGATGTTGGGAGTAGACTAGGTCAAAAAACAAAGGGTTTAAAAAAAAAAAATCACTATTTTCACCAAATCACTATTTTCCCTGGGAAAGTAAGTGATGGGGAGCCGTGCGAACTTCTGTGTCCGCACTATTCTTCATGAATGTATCCTCACCCATCTGCACCAGCCATGCTGCCCCTTCAGGAACTCTAGCAAAACCAATGTTCAGATGAAGAACCACGCGATTGCTCGCCTCCCAAACGACCCCTTCATCGTTACGACACTCTGATGATGGTTATCAGGTGAATCCCACATCCAAAAGCCAAATATCTCACGATCCAAAGCACTCCACTATCAAATAGCCTCCATCAATCAACTTGGCTTTGATTCCAAGACTTCACTGCATGGGCATGCAAGGCTGCACTTTTACAATTCCATTATGCTGCTGGGAAAAAAAAAAGAAACCCGGAAAACTAGAGTCTCTCGGTAGGAAAATGGTTTTCCAGTGTATTGTGACAATTTATATCTGATTCTTGTCTAGCTGGTTGTCCAAAGCTTACTTTTTAATACAGTTGTCGAGAGCTGTATCTTTTGTGGTTGTAACAATTTAGAAAAGTAGTCTGCAGCACAATATGTCGTGGACATGTGAAAGCTTTCAGGCATCTTCTTCTTGTAGATCTTAGCCCACAGCCCACCCCACCCCACCCCGCACCCTCCTCTGCACATCAGGTTAATGGGCCTTGTGGTATAGAAGGACAAGCTTGTCCAGGCTCAAACTGAAATGGTAAACCAATACATTATGCTCGGAGAGCAAAACCGTTTTTCCTTAATGGTCTATTCCAGCTAGGCTTACACAAGAGAAACAATTCCCATCCTCTCACCGTTTCCTCTTTCTCCTCTCTGTGATCACCACAGGCCTGAGTAATGTTCCTATGCACTTGTTAGCATGTTTCCCCCAGTCTGTTTGGTCTGAAAATGTATGCCTAACAGTTTTTTTGTGTTTACCCTGTCCAAAAATGCATTTGGCTCGGAGTGTGTAATGAGTAGAGAAAATATGAGAAATAGATATGGGTTGAGGCAAGAGAGTTAGCGAGTGGGCTAGAAGGTAGCTAGTGAGTGATAAACAATAGCTTATCCATTGGTTAATGTTTTCCTTTCGCTGTAGACAATGCCTCTCTCAAAGGCCGTCGGCACCACAAAGTTCTCAATCTCTGATATTGCTACCATATTCTCTCTGAACTCTACCTGCTATTCTACTTTCAAAACATTAACAAAACATTACATTCACTATGAGTAGAGAAAAAGAGCTAGCATGTGATCCATTCCATGGTTTTGTTAGTGATCATATACTGTTTCATGTGGGCCTACAGAGTGGGTGTCTGCAGGATCCAGGGGCTGATATTCAATCTAATGCATTCACACATTTCCGAGGGCCAGGCAATCCCAAGGAAAACTAGATTAGGCATCCTATGGGAAATGAAAACAATCTATCTTTATCATCCGAGTTCAACTTAGTCTTCACATGCGCTAAAATAGAACAGGTGACTCCTCCGCTCCATCTACATGACCACTGTGTCCAGCATCTGTAACATACAAATCAACTGGTGGAGACCAGCAGTCTGTAGGCTAACGGTGTTGCAACAGTGTTACTAGGTTTCAAGCAAATACCGTAAAAAGAAAATGTATTACTCCTGAACCTCTTTAATTCCTGTTTAAGGTGTGTGCTCACATTACTCACCAGGCCAAATGTACAGTCCCTGTCTCTGTTTTGATGTTGAACTGGGCAAAAATAAATAAATAAATAAATAAATAAAACAAGTGTATCAGAAATGGTTGAAATACTGTGTACATATTTGAACTTTGGTTTCTAATTTATAAATGATAAGCTTTAGCTCTTGGAGTACTTATTTTATTTTTTCCTTTCATGCGTAGCTTTGTGTTTTTATTTTCTATTTCTGTAAAGTGTGTAAATATATCTTTATGATAATAAGTAATATTAAAAAAAATCTTATTTTAAGAAACCTTTGTGCTTTGTCCTTGTGTTGCTCTCTTGACAATGGGCACAATCCAACATGCTTTAGAACCAACACACCGCATAGAAAACATCCTAACAAGGTGCTGCTTAAAACGACTGTGCATCAGCCCTAGAACTCAAAAGTGGAGAAATTGTCTCGATCCTTGGGGAGGTCTGTCACGGTAAATGCCACTTCCACAGCCTCAATTAAACGCAGCGTCTATGGAAACACGGTCATCACTGAGTTCACATCTCGACCATAAATTTAAATCATGCCATGGCCCGTCAAACAACACCTGACCAACGACAGGCCGCCTAGTAAGAGCTTATAGTGCAAACTAAGCTGACTGCACACAAATACATAACTGCTGAGCATGCATGCAGATCATGGATAAGTCTAGCTGTATTAGCATTTAGCAATCCAGCCGTTTGCTATATTGCTCTCTAAGAACATTATGGACACTCAGCTGCTGGATAATCTTAGAGGAATTCAGCTAAAGCCATTACGGTTGACATACAAGTCATAACATTTTTCTTTCCCAAGACAACTTTGCATATTATTTTTATGTTAGCCTTAAATCTTCTCTCTTTGAGGCTTATGAAATAGCTGAGATTTGAAACCACTTCAGGCTATCTGATTTAATCTAACTAACAAATATTTCTGTTCAATAATAAGAAATGTTTACAATAAACACATATCTTACCACTGTGACTACTAGAAATACTGAATTAAACCAAAGGAGTACGGAGAGATGGATCTAATTACAATAGCATGAATGGACCTGCACATTGCTTTGAATAAAAAGCAAGATTTCAGGCATGTCATTTTGAATTGGAAATAAACGGTGTTCCTACGTAATGTTAAAGAACAAAAACAGACGTGGGTGACAATCCATCTGGGCCGAAAAAAGAAAAAAAAGAGGGAAGAAGTATAGTTCACTTTCCAGAGGCCCTTCAAGTAGGCCACTCGCCTTCCCCAAACCCCAGTGGGACCACTCAGGAACGTGCCTGGGTAGCGTGTGGAGTTGACACGGTATGACAGACAAGAAGTACCCCGCGTTGCCAGACCCACCTCGAATGCGGCCCAAGGTTATGTCATCAAGCCCGGTTCAGCTGTATAATTGGGCTAGGGGTCGCCGGGGTGACATGGAGCGTGACAATGAGGCTATAGAGTTACAGTGCGACGCAGGACACCGCACTTTGCTGGTGGGGCATTACACAGCAGAGCCCTTTGAAAGGCTTCACAGTCCATTTAAGAGAGTGGCTATAGAACCTCTCACTGTCACTGCTGGATGGTCTGTCAATACCTGTCCGTCACAGACAGGGAGAATAAGTGGAGTACGGATGCCTCGAGCGAGTTGAGGGGGAGAAAAAATATCCAGAGCAGAACTAAGGCACTTTAGGAAATACTGTGGCCCTTTAAATTATTGACTTACCATATCTCTCCCTAGTTTCGAGAGCAAGAGAATGGAAAAGAAGCTCAGAAAAGCATGCTGTGATTCGATTTTAGTCTGTAGTTTTGGACCACGGAGACAAGCTGTGGAACACATGGAGCTGGAGCTTTGCACTGAGTCCCAGGATCCTCTTTTACCACGTCATAAAAACCTTTACTGCACTTGACTGGCTCACTTTACCACCAACAAAGGCTTGACAGGAAAACACCAGCGGGTGCTACATAGTCTACCGTGATTATTCCAACC
Organism: Galaxias rostratus; assembly: GCA_036024795.1. Lineage (NCBI taxonomy): Eukaryota > Metazoa > Chordata > Actinopteri > Galaxiiformes > Galaxiidae > Galaxias > Galaxias rostratus. The sequence goes on along the minus strand of JAVQJS010126780.1, from coordinate 4,164 downwards.
GAACTGCGGATTTAAACTAATCGGAGGTCAGGAGGAGATTGTGGCATTGTTGTCGAGTTCTCCAAGCGACATTAAAGAGACGGCACCTCCATCGGCCCCGTCTTTGCCGCAGTCTTTGAGAGGTACTGTCACGCCGCTTGGATTTGAGAGGGGACAGATAGATGAGTGTAAAAAGTGCGGAAATGTAGTGAGTGTGTTTGTGTATGTGTGTGTGTGTGTGTATGTGTGTGTGTGTGTGTGTGAGTGAGTGTGTGTGTGTGTGTGTGTGTGTCTGCACGCGATTGACCACGAGGTGGACGGAGAACAGTCCTGACTGCGAAACAGAGCCTGTAAGCCAGGTAACATGCAGGGAAAACAGCAGATGTAATGCACCTCAGCTGTGGTAACACGGGCAGCCCTGCACCGGCCACGGATCATTGGAGTGGTCATAAAAACAAGACCAACACAAACACAGGGCAGGGAGTGGGAGAGGGAACGGGAAAGGGTCCGGGGGAGAGGAGGAGGAGGAGGAAGAGGAAGAGGGAGATTAAGCTCCTCGTTGAGTTATTGACAGGAAAACAGAGGGAGCGCTGGCTGTGTCTGGGAAAGAAACTTCAATCCAGCTCATTTCGTTGAGTGGGAAATAAAAACAGTTTTTTCGTGGTATTAGGGTCAGATGCCATCTATGTAAATTGACGATAATTAAGAGTCGGATGAGTACATTCTGGCAGATGGTGTTAGAATCGGTCTAACTCGGTGAGTTAGAGTGACAGAGTAATTGCACACGCGCTGCAGAGGGCTGAATAAAGATGATTCGTTTGACACCCGTCGCAGGGAGCCGACTTCTGTTAGATGGAGAGAAAAGTGGGATCCCGAGCAAATTCGCAAAGTCACACGCGTCACATCCGAGACGGCCCAGTGACAGCGCACGGACGGTGTGGGATGGTTTTGCACCTTTCCATGAACTCATTTCCCTCGTCAGTGAGCCAAGACTCCCCTGCGGGATTAAAAAGCCACTCGGTACAGCTCAGCCACATTAGCCCTCAGCTCCAACACTGGGAACAGGGCAGAAATCACCGGCCCGTAGTCTAATGTATTCAGGGTCATGCCGTTCCCGTCCCTACGTTGTCGCACGATTTTCTGAAGGGTGGCGACAGTAAAAGTCACCTTCCGCCACGGTCCGATTCCGGGGTTCGGTGGACAGAAAGAGGGCACCCAGCTCCGGCCGACACGCCGTGCCGTTGATGCCTGTCGGCCGTCATTGCCCCTGGGCCCTCGGTCACGGTAGCGAGGAGAAGCACCGTCCAGAGAGAAGCATGGGATTTGCTGGAGAGGCATCGCACGGAGGGCTGGGGCCTTCACGGAAACGTTTCCGGCGGTAAACAAGGATTTCCCGAGGGATTGTGTGACATTGCGAAACGCAGCAGCGCTCGTGTGTGGTTCTGCTACACTCCAATAACCGAATTGTCTTTTTCATGGAACAAGGACTTGTCGGGAGTGCTCCTGGGTGTTATTACGGGATGGCTCATTAACCATCCCTTCCTCAATTCATTTTTTAATAAAGGAGACAAAGAGACATCGATGATATTTTTATATATCCTTTTATACTACTTGTTTTGGCTAGCCTACCTTTAATTACATCATAAAGTGTGCCTGCCATTGTTTACACAGTGTCATACAGGAAGTGAGAGAGCAGATGATGAGAGGTGTGAACTGCATTAAAAGAAAGTCACCGGCTGGCTGCCTGATGCAGATTACCGGATAGGCTGACAATAGCATATCCTAAACTTCAGAGAACATCGTTGATGACCACCATTCAAGGTCATGGATGTTAACTTCCCTCATCCCGGACCTACAACATAGGGTCAGTTAACAGGCCGTGGCGGAGGGCTCCCATGTGACTAGGGAGGCCTTAATGGTCCAGGCCTTCCTGAAACAGACACACACATACCATCACATAGGTTCTTACGGACAGAAACACAAGTCGCCGCCCGGGAAGGTATTCTCACAATCTGTGGCAAAATCATCTCCTTTTTTTCCGCTCAAAGGCTTTGAATCGGGGGTGGGGGGGGGGGGGGTCTTTGTCTGAGCCCACTGGAGTTGACATTTTTTACAAAGCTATAATTAGTAGAGTGGAGTTGTTGGAGCATGACAATCACTGAACTGTCTCACCTCAGCCATGTGTTTTCCCACACATCTCTAGAACAAATAGACGGACTGACAAAGTGACATACGCGAGTGGATTCACACAAACCAAAGAGACAGTCCAATGAAGTGGACAAAAAAAATAACTGGAACAAAATCATTGCAATATAGACTATTGTCCCTGTTTGTCCATACCCTTTATATGAGTTGAATAAAACACATATTTATATGCACACCAATATATATATATATACACACATACATACACACACACACAGGCAAGGGCATATGGATGAAACCTTAGTAATTGAACACAATGGTGTTGCGACACACACTGACCTATAATGCCTTGCAGCCCAGGGCTGCTCCTGGCTTGGTTTGCTCCCTAGGCCTGTGGTCTGAGAGGATGGGAGCCATCGTGTAATTTTATCTGGAGAAAATGGCTGTCATATGGCCATTGGCTTGACAGGCTAAACCAGAACCTATACACCCAGCCTCCCCCTTCAGCACCAGAGAGATTGCAGGACACCCCGATGTAAATAAACTAGGTGACACTACAAAATTAAAATGGCTTTTGCAGACAGATGCCGACACACATTAACCTAAGACACAATCCATGAATGCAATGAGGCAGAAGCGCATTGCAATTCACAGAAAGGGATTCTTCTTAAGCCTATTGGAGATGCAATATTACTCAAGAAAACCTTGTCTTAAGATCCTTCAAACATCGTTACCTCAGGGGAACGCCATGCAGAATGTCTTCTAAATGCATTAGTATGGAGATGGAGGCTAGTACTGTAAGTGATAAAGTGGTTGGGGCGATGTCCAGACGGCTCTATAATCTGCCGACGCGGATTAGATGAACCCTATTAAAAAACGTAATTTCCTCAAATCAGTGCCAAGTCTCTGCACTCGAACAAGCTTTTGAAGAGCTTCTGGAATACTATCCCTATTAGCTGCCAGGCAGCCTGTTTGTGATGTCTTAATGCAGGTCAGCTCCTCCCAGGCCTGGAAACAGCACTGAGGTAGAAAGGAAAGGGAAGGAGAGAGAGAGAGAGAGAGAGAGAGAGAGAGAGAGAGAGAGAGAGAGAGAGATCTTGAGAGCTGAGATAGAGAAAAACAGGGAAAAAAGTGAGAGAAAAACATGGACCGGGTCCAGAATCCCTAAACGGCTCCCACTCTCAGTATTCTCTTATCTGTTCTCACAGCCAGCTGAGCAGCACACAGACACAGCAGTCCCAGGCTCTGCCAGCTTCTCCTGGCACCTCCCCCCCCCCATCCCCCCTCGCTCCGAAGAGACGGGCCGGTCAACCTGGCTACACCTCTGTGGGAAGCCCAGTGGACTGCAGGCAGCGGTTCCCGCAAGCAACATCAGCTATGTCTCATTCCTTGGAGATACTAATTGGGTTGGGATAGGCAGAGAAAGTTTCCCATTGCAAGTAGCCAATCAAACCAAAAGCATCAACTTCCACTGATGTTGGACTGGGTTGTGCAGAAATATGCTAAATATGACAATTTGAGAATAGAGAATTGCGTTTGACCCTTCTCAATTAGCATGCAGATTTGCTTGTTTATTCCTTTCTACGACCTTAATTTGTCTATTATAATGCAAGATATGTTAATACAAGGTTTATGATTGCGCCTGGGGTTGGAGGCGAAGCAGGCGTCCCCCCCGCGGTAAATCAAAGTGCTGCCTGCCCAAGCTAATTATCTTCTCTGAATTGTTTATCAAACACACCCTGAAGACCTCCTAACCTATGTGTGTGTGTGTGTGTTTGACGGTGGTGTGGGTGGGATTAAAGGCAGTTAGGAGTGCGTGTGTGTGTGTGTGCGCACATGCACGCTTGTGGGTGACATCTCTGGTTAGCGTTGCAAGAATTGGGCTTGTAAACACAGAGAGTGGGGAAATACACTGCAAATGAGGCGTGGGGGGGGGGGCGAGGGGGTTAGAGGCAGGGGTGGGGGGGGGGGGGGGGGGGCGGGGGGTTTGAGGGCGGGGGGGGGCGGGTGGGGGGGTAAAAAAAAATGAACCTGGAGGGG